>JANHGD010003849.1:33673-44750 GCA_027560375.1 Imantodes cenchoa | reverse complement strand
GATGTAAACTGGAAACACAGAAGTCAAGATTCAGGAACTACGATGTAAACTGGAAACACAGAAGTCAAGATTCAGGAACTACGATGTAAACTGGAAACACAGAAGTCAAGATTCAGGAGTGACATTGTTCCCTGCAACTATGCTCAGCGTGATTAGGACTTAAATAGTCTAAGGACATGGCCAATTAGCCTGCAGCTCTACTCTCGAGTAGACCTCCTCTGGAGTAAACCTTCCTGCCTCTCGGCAGCACTGCGTGCTCTTGCATTAGGAACAGAATAGCCCCTCCTTTCTCAGCCCTGCCAAGAGGCGCTGCAGGCTTCCAAAGGCCCTGGCTGCACAGGCTGCTGACGGGCCACAACAACTAGCTTGGAATTCTGGAACATTCCAGATCAATGAATCTGGAGGGTAGAAGTTGGGGCAGTTTGCCTATCCTGTCCCAATGAGGATTTCTACATGATTTCTCTGTATCAAGGACAATATTACACTGGATAGACAATATTACAGTGGAGTTAAAAAAAAGAAAAAAAGGAAACACTACAGGTAGTCCTTGACTTACAGTCAGGGTTGGGCTGCTATAGGTTCGCCCGGGTTCCCAACTCTGGCTGCCTCCCCACCCCTGGCTGCCCCCCCCACCCCCCAATACCACCCCTCCCAGGAGTCTCCATGTAGCCCGTTTTGGAAGTGAGGTAAGTGCAGGGCCCGCGCAGAGGCTCCAGGAAGAGGAAAACAGGCCTTCCGTAAGTTATGAAAGTCCAAAAACAGGCCCGTTTCTGGCCTCTGGAGGGCCTCCGGAGCTCAGGGGAGGCCATTTTTGCCTCCTGGAGGCTCGAGGAAATCCTCCGGAGCCTGCAGAGGGTGAAAATGTCCCCCCACTGTGATGCAGAAGAACAAATAGGCCACGCTTACCATGGCCACGCCCACCCAGCAAATGGGCAGAGAATCGGTTGCTAAAATTTTTGAATCCCACCCCTGGCAGAGTTGCTATTTCGATTTTTTTATTTGGGTAGCATTGGCTGGCTTTCTCTGCTCCCCAAAATTCATATCTATAAAGTTCAGCACCTTTATTCAGAAAATCCAGAACAGAATACCCTCAATGATTGTCCAGCTTCCACTTAAAGATTCAGCAATGGAAATCACTGTTGTTTCCAATTATTCCTATCATGAAAAAGTTCCTAACTCTATAACAACATGGCTAAGTTTCAGCAGAATTATTTTTTACTTTCAGTGTGGTGGTGGTTGTGAGACAGTTTTCATATTGGAGATGGGATCTGCAAGGTTCTGGGAGGCAAAATGGTCTCTCACCTTTCTCACCCTCCCATCAAGCAAAAAAAAGCCACAAATTTCATTCCTACACTTTCTACATCCATAGAATTGCAAATCAATTCCATGGTGGCCACCAGCAGTTTGAGAAGTTGCCGTGTCTGACCCTGAAGGCATAGCCCAACCTTGAAGAGCATAAAGTCATACTAATATTTTTGTAAACCCACCATTGCCAAAACAAATCCATTTTGTGATCAATTTAATGTCAGAATCCATTCTTCCATCAGTGATATTTGCCATTTGATGCTTTATCTATACCATGTTATATCTTACTTATATATGTTTTATCTATGGGTTACAATTTCCCCTTTCTGCCCACTTTTGGGGGTGGCGGAGTGGACAATCTTTGTTTGGCTGAACAGCATAATTAATTACCTTTGTCAATTTTCCATGTTTTCCATGCTTCTTCCTAGAAACTCAAGAGAGATTTTCATCTGATCAGATTAATGCATCAGTTAAGGTTTTAGAATACCTACTGTATAGTGTGGCAACTTTAACATTTCTCCATTTGAATTTTCTAAAGACAAAGAACATCCAGAAGTATCTCAATCAGAGGCAGGTTGCTACCACTGCGGCCCACTCTGCCGCCCCAGTAGTGCCCGCAAATTGTGCAACGGCTCCGGTGCTGTTGCACCCTGGCTGTTGTGGTTGCCATCTTTTTTCTGTTTTTTTTTTGCTTTCTGCGCATGCGCAGAAGCCAAAATCTCGCACGAGGATGCTTGCTTGTGTGAAATTTTGGCTTTTGCTTCCACGCATGCGCGGAAGCAAAAAAAATCTCCGAAATCTCGCATGAGCATGCGTCATCTTGCAAGATTTTGCTTCTGTGCATGCATTGGGCTGTGCGCACACACAGCTCCAGTAGGGATGGGTAAGTGCAACACGCCCCTGATCTCAGTACAGTATTATTTCTTCTCGGATGCTTAAAATTGAAGTTACCCTATTTATTTGGGGCATTGTCCAAATGAATCACTCAGTGTGAGCCATAATATGTCCATCTCAGTTTATTGAATTCAATAATTTGAATTACTGCTTTCCTGAGGCACAGAACTGGTGGCTGTATTTTATGAGTTCTCTGTATTGTCACCGGTGTTTATTTTATCACTTGTTTTTAAAGAAAGACAGTATGGTTTAATGTTTGGGCATCAGACAAATGCTGAAGAGTTATGGGGTCAAAATCCTTATGAATCAGGAATCTCGCAGTGTAATTTTGAGGCAGGCTTTATTTTTCTAGCTTAAGCTACAACAGGGGTGTCAAACTCAAGGCCTAGGGGCCAGATTTGGCCCATGGGGTGCTTAAACCTTGGAAACTGTGGACAGGCCCGCAGTACCTCAGCCAGAGAAAATGGAGACCATCGCAGCTGAAAACGGAGCTCGTGAGGGCTGCGTGTGGCCCTCCTGGGTTCCGCTTTCACTGGCAGAAGTTGCAGGAGGCCATCACAGCTGAAAACGGAGCTTGGGAGCCTGTTTTTGGTGGCAGAGCACTAGAACCACAAAGGTGCCCCAAACCCAAGTGACATTTAGCTGGCCATGCCCACTCTGGCCATGCCCCACCACCCCACTCCGAGGTCAAACACAACTCTGATGCAGCCCTCCTTTACTTATCAATGAGAGAAAAGGCAAGGTATCCATATGTAACAAAGAAATAAAAACCTACTTCTCTTCAAAAATGTATAAACTAATTTTATTGTCTTCCTCACAATGATACTTAAAATGACCAGTTGCTATTTGTCCACCTAACCTGAGCTTGTCAGTCAAGGTTCATAACTGAGCAGATATTTTCTCCCTGGACTTCAGTTGAGCACCTTACTTTTTTCTTTCTGAAACTTTCTGAAACCCATAATGTTTACAATTGTAATATTTAGGAAATGTCACGGTTTAGCTCTACAGTGCGTCAGCTGTGTATTTCTGCATGTTTAGAAACACTGAGTGCAGCTTCACGCTTGCTATTCACTGCTTCAGATATTGATTTTTCTTCTGGATCCTAATCTAAACTAAGTATATCTGGCTGCTTTTTAGTTATTGCCTGGATTATGTTGTTGTTGTTTAATGGATCATGTTTTACATAAAATTGCTGTGACGCATTTGAAGAACCTCAGCAGCTGTACCAATAATGCCTTGCTTATTTACCTGCAGATATTGTCACACAGGTTTAAAATCCATAACACAAAATTATAACTCAAGGAATAACAGAATTCAGAATCCAAAGACTGGTAATATCACAGCCTGGGTTATAGATTCAGGTTGTGGTCTCCCATCACAGAGTTTATTCCACAAGGAAGATGTGTGATTAAACTACGTGAAGAAAACAAAACTGGTTCTTTTTTGTAAGGGGCCTTGATTTAGCAGCTCCTGTCTGTTTCTTCAGCAGACTGGTTTTTGATAGATGGCAGATAGGCAGGTGTCAGTTAGATTTGACCTGGCCGTTTTTCTGCTGTTATCCAAAACTGCCATTTGAATGTCTGTGTTTGCAATGGATAAGGTGCAAAGAACTTCAGAAGAAATAAAAATGCTCAAATACAGAAAACTGGATTTCTGTTATTCTATTTTTGTTACTGCTGTGGTCAAAATACTATTTCTTTTCTCATTTGTCTTCTACATCTTTAGGATAGATGGACTACAGTCAGGGGCAGGTTCCTCTTAACTTTTGCTATCAGTGCGCATCACGACGTTTCACATGCACTATGCTCGCTACATGTCCCCTTGTGTGATTTTACTTCCGCACATACTCAGAGGGACAATTTTACTTCCACGCATGCTCAGAGAGCTGAAAAAATTTAAAAAAAAATACAAAAAAAAGATGGTGGCGCGTGCGGACCTACAAAGACAGCACCAGAACTGTCACGCCAAAATTGCATCATCGAGGGCCACTACCGGAGCGGTGCACCAGACTGCAACGGTAGGAACCCATCTCTGATTACAATACCCTATCTGAAACAACAACAACAACAGAACATTGCCAATATATGGCAGCAAAGAGTTTGGATTCCCTGGCTTTTGCACCCCCTTGAAATGATAGTCCCTGACATTAAGTTGATTTCTACTGAAGAGACCTACTGAAGAGGTGAAGGGTGGAAGGAGAAATCTGCACTTCTGAATCTGCAAATCAGGACAGGTTGCCATTCTTTTTTTTACAGACTTCTAAGGTAGAAGACTACTTTACCTTGTGTCATAACTCATAAGATTTCCAACAACTGTTAAGCCTTGGCCTGAAGACCACAAGAATTCAAGCCATTTGAGATTGCACTTCTAGAGAAGAATTTCCTTTCCCCAGAACCTTCCCTCTCTTGCCTTAGAACCAGAAGCTGGGTTTGCCCAGCAGACTGGCATGTGGATAAGACCACTTCTCAATACAGGAAGAATCGCTAAACCAAGTCCCGTTCCCAATTCAGCTGCAGGCAATAAGAATACAAAAGGATCAGCCACATTTTAAAGCAAAATGCAATGAAGAGACATAGGAAAGCTTCATCTTTGATTATATTCATATATATTTCCTTGGAAGGTGAGTAGCATGCAAAAAGGGAACTGAATAGTCCATGGCATGATCAGGAGTTCTTCCAGCTGATTCATAGAGAACCTCAAATCTGAACCATAGGACAGTGAGTGTGAGGTAAAAATTTGGCCTGAGCATATTTCAACATATTTAAATACATCCCTCGCTCAGAGGGAAGCTCTAGCATATGAGAAGGAAAAACTCGAATTACCATGGGGTTTTCTTATTTTGAACTTTTCCCACAGCAAGTTGGCTGTGGCAAGTTGTTGTCCCTTTATTTACCCTCTGGAAGGTGACAGCCATCATAATCAAGGAACAGTAGTGTTGCTGGTACAGCATTCTCTTCAGAATAGAATTCAAAGTATTAATTTCAACCTATAAGGCCCTTAATAGCAGGGTGCACACATACCATTAGAATAGGAACGGCATGATGTTTGAACTCAGCCAGGGGTGGGCTTCAAAAAATTTAGCAACAGGTTCTCTGTCCATTTGCTGGGTGGGCATGGCCATGGTGGGCATGGCCTAGTCGGCCTCCTGAACCACAGCGGGGAGGCTTTTCACCCTCGTCAGGCTCTGGAGGCCCTCTGGAAGCTGGAAATGGGCCCATTTCTGCCCTTCTGGAACATCCGTGAGGCCCATTTTTCACCCTCCACATGGGCCCTGCACTTACCTGGCATCCAAAACAGGCCATGTAGAGACTCCTGGGAAGGGTGGAGTGGGCATGGCCAGCCATGAGTGAGATTTGGGGGTTCGCCAAACCACGCAGGATCTTCGCTAGAGGATTGGCCGAACTCGGGTGACCCGGAGTAGCCCACCCCTGGACTCAGCATATTAAAAATTTGGAAAATACCTAACTTGACTCTGCTGGTGTATCACACTCCCACCCCCCAAACAAAAGAGAAACAATTATTTACATATTCATTTAAACAAAATGCAGTCTAATCATACGGGCGATTCCCCAGGATCTGCCACGCAGCCCTTACCTTCAGTCAGTCTCCTTTTTTTGAGGATGGGCACTTCAGCCTAGCTGTTGCTGTTCTGAGTCAATTTTCTCTTCAAAGTCTTTGCTTCATTCTTTGGAATTGACCCTGCCAGAGATTCAGAGGGTACTCTCCTTGATGGCAATGATATCTCCATCATCTAGACATAATTGATTGCTTGATTTTTTTTCCTTTTTAATTCCAAACAGAGGGTGGCAAAAAAGTAAAAAAGTAAAAATGGCTTTGATTATTTCTTGTTGGCAAAAGACAGGCCAACAACAACAACAGGCTACAGCTGGTTAATCTCAAATCATAATTGACGCCTACCAGCAGAAAAGAAGTTGAGTAAGCTGGTTGGTCTGTTTTTCTTTTTTTCCTTTTTTCTGGCAAGCAAGGAATCAGATGGGCTTTTGCGGGGGACAACACCCAAGGGCGACCTGCAAATATCGGGCCAGCCAACCTGCCGAGAAATGAGCCCTCCCCCCAGACAACAGCCATGCAGATGCAAGACGAGCACCGAGATGGGAGCAATGGCAGCCCAAATGCTGCACTGACAGCACCAAGGTTCCAGAGACCAACCAGATCAGAATTGGGCAGGCGAGCACCCCTAACCACAGAAAAATACATCTGACGGTACTACTTGAGGGGTCTCCCTGTCAAATGGAGATCGAAACAGGGTCATCCATCTCCATCATGTCTTGGGCAGCTGTCAAACGTGCTATTCCTGTGCTCCGCCAAGGAGAGCTACAGAACCAATCCCTCAAGCTCAGTGACTATCAGGGAAACTGAATTCTCGTACTGGGTTGGGGGACATTCAGTTTGGCAAATTCAATGGGAATCTGCCCCTGATGATGGTTCATGGCTGCCTGCCTACTCTACTCAGCCTAGACTGGTTCAAAACCATGGGCCTGGAAGTGACCGGAATCAATGTGGTGTCCGGGGGCTGTGCTGACGAGCTGCTCAGAGAGTTCCAGGAAGTTTTCCGTGCCGAGCTTGGCAAGTATGTGGGCACACCTATTTCATTTAGTCTTGACTCAAAGGTAGCCCTATTAGGCTCAAACCCAGGAGAGTGTCCTTCGCGCTCAAACCTAAGAGCACTGCACACCAAGACAACTACACACAAGAACAGTTTTTCCCCGAACGCCATCACTCTGCTAAACAAATAATTCCCTCACCACTGTCAAACTCATTCATTATTTCATTAAGGCTGCATTACTATTACTATTAGTCTTCTCATTGTTCCTATCACCCATCTCCTCCCATTTATGACTGTATGACTGTAACTTGTTGCTTACGATTTATATTAATATTGTTTCCTGATTGCTTATTTGTACCCTATGACAATCATTAAGTGTAGTACCTCATGATTCTTGACAAATGTATCTTTTCTTTTATGTACACTGAGAGCATAGGCACCAATGATAAATTCCTTGTTTGTCCAATCACACTTGGCCAATAAAGAATTCTATTCTATTCTATTCTTTATATATAAACTGCTGGCAGTGGACAAGGAGAAGTTGGCTTCTGTTTCCTGTGGGAGTAAGAAGCAACATAATATATATTTTATGCTGAATAATCTTAAATAATAATGCTGGAAAGCCCTAATTTACAACTGGAGTTGTATTTATACTATCTTGAGTCTGAAACAGGATGTCCTGAATTAATAAAATTTATGAGGACATGACGAAATGTTTGAGAATTATTGTAAGCACTCTGCGTTTCCACTAATTATTTACCCATACTAATGAGCAGTGAGTTAAAGAAAATAACTATTTTTTTCTGGAACAAAATTTAATACTAAGTAGGAAAATAGCTGTTTTCCAGACATTGTCCAAGACATTCTAGAAGCTTTTGCAATTGCCTAAAGTTGTATCCAGAAGTAGAAGAAATGGAGCAGACATGTTTTGGGCCAAAAAGATTTATTACTATTACTCAAAGACATTGGTAGAAATCGGCAAAGAGTGTGACAAAGGGATGATTCTCCTGCTTTCAGATAAAGTTTTATGATATCATTTTCCATCACTATCACTGCTGTCTTCAAACTTAGGCAAGTTATAGCCACAATAGATCAGACATACAAAGTAGAAATACAACATTTTTATCTAAGTAGTAGGAGTCTTGGATCCTATAATTATAAAAATAATACCCAACCTTTGGAACAGAGCAGATGATCAATCAGCAGTGTTAAATATATTCATATGGTGAATTTTTAATATAACTAGGGTAACAGCTAGTAATATCTTTTGCAATGTGAGCATTGGTGAGAAAAAATTATCTCTGATTATTATGTTATAGTCAATTGTATAGAATAAAAAAAGATTTTTTGAAAAATCTGGACTTGTAAATAGGAATCCTCAGAAGTAGACCAAAACATGTTCCTTACTTTGTATCACAATACAGTAGAATCACGTCAATGCTAACGAGTGCTTCCTCTTGGATTCTTAGTCTGTGGTTTTTAAAATTAAAACAATGTCAAATAAACCAAATGTAAGGTCTCTGAGCAGTAAAAATGCATTTTCGTCAAATAAAAAACCTATTCTTGCTTTCTTTATACTACCTACAAATGAGACCTTCTTTCAAACATTCCTGCCCTTCATTTTTTGTCAAATACTGCCACTTGCTGGTATTCTTCATCCAATACTTGTGCTTTTATGAAAAACATATAAATGAAAATTGAGCTTATGGAAAGTTTAATTTCACAAAGAATATGACCACCAATATAAAGCACATGGGTACAAATTTGTTTCAGGTTGATCCTGACAACAAAGTGCATTTCCTCAAGCCATTCCAAAGTTAGGTTAATAAGCATTTTAAATTCTCTTAGTTTTCTGATTTTTCTTATCAATTACAGTATAAGAATATTGTTGTCTTTCCCAATACAGTGGTCATTTATTTCCAGGTGGTTACGTTTCCTGAGAGCGAACGCTTCTTATAAACAAGGTTTAAAATTCTCTTAGTAGCACAAATAGTTGTCCATTTAAGATCACAATTGGATTCAGAATTTCCATTGTAAATCAAGGCAGTCATAAAGCAAATCATCATGTGTCCAGACATGATTTTTCAACCATTTTTCCCATGGTTGTTAAGTGAATCATTGCAGTTGTTGTGAGCCACATAGTCAGTAAGCAAACCCAGCTTTCCCAATGGATTTCCCCCCCAGAAACAGATAAAAAGTCACCATTTGCAATTACGTGACCACAGGATACTACAAGCAGTTTCCAGGCACCCAAATTGCAATCATGTGACCATCGTTTGGTATTATAGTCATGTGTACAAGTACAGGTCATTAAACACTTTTTCTAAGGCTGTCATAACTTTGAATCATTTTAAATGAATAGTTGCAAGTCAAGGTTTACCTATAAATGCATGTTTTATCCTTTAACATCAAGGACAAGAATATGATGTAGGAATTGTCAGAAGTTTCCTAACTTCATTTTAACCCATTGTAGCATGTTGTGTGAATGTAGCCTAAGTGCCCTATTTAACAGGAATACTTCCTATTTATAATACCTCCGATTGCTAACATCATTATTAGTAGTAGTTGTGGTATTCATTTCTATTGTGGTATTGGGGATGTCGTTAACATCATTGGTCTGGGTTTCTGGAATTCAGGATTTACCTTTGAATAAATCTGATAACCTCTAGATAGTTGGGTTGTACAAAATTTCAAAGAAGTGTTTCACAAAGTTGATTCAGATTATTTATCAAAAACTGCTTGATCAACATTGCTTCTCTTCACTTCCCCTAGAGCAGGGGTGTCAAACTTGTGATGACACATTGTTGTCACGTGACGTATCACAACTTTTCCCCTGGGGATTGGTGTGGCCAGCACATGACGCGGCCGGGGCGTGACTCATTCAGCCCCCAGGCCATGAGTTTGACACCCCTGCTCTAGAGTCTTATACACACACCCACACACGTCACAGAAGTGAGTACTCCCCCTCACATTTTGTAAATCTTTAAGTATAATAAACCCCTAAGTGATAATGTCCAAATGGGGCCCAAGTAGCTGTTTTCCCTCCCTGGTGTCATGTGACTCGTTAGTGGTACAGGGTCTCAGGTGTGAAAGGGGGAGCAGGTGTGTTAAATTTGGTGTTATCGTTCCCACTCTCTCATACTGGTCACTGGAAGTTCAACATGGCACCTTATGGCAATGAGGATCTGAAAAAAAGAATTGTTGCTCTACATACATAAAGAATATAGGCTATAAGAAGATTGCCAAACCATGAAACTGAGCTGCATGGTGGCCAAGACCATACAGTGGTTTAACAGGACAGGTTCCACTCAGAAACTTGCCATGGTCGACCAAAGAAGTTGAGTACCCGTGCTCAGTGTCATATCCAGAGGTTGACTTTGGGAAATAGATGTATGAATATTGCCAGTATTGCTGCAGAGGTTGAAGGGGTGGGGGCTCAGCCTGTCAGTGCTCAGACCATACGCTGCATGTTCCATCAAACTGGTCTGCAGGGCTGTCATCCCAAAAGGAAGATAATGCACGGAGAAGCCCGCAAACGGTTTGCTGCAGACAAGCAGACTAAAGACATGGATTTCTGGAACCATGTCCTGTGGTCTGATGAGACCAAGATAAAATTATTTGGTTCAGATGGTGTCAAGCGTGTGTGGTGGCAACTAGGTGAGGAGTACAAAGACAAGTGTATCTTGCCTACAGTCAAGCACTGGGGAGCTATAGTTCATTGAGAGAATCATGAATGCCAACATGTACTGTGACATACTGAAGCAGAGCATGATCCCCTCCCTTCAGAGACTGGGCCTCAGGGCAGTATTCCAACATGATAACGACCCCAAACACATCTCCAAAACGACCACTGCCTTGCTAAAGAAGCTGAAGGTAAAGGTGATGGACTGACCAAGCATGTCTCCTGACCTAAACCCTATTGAGCATTTGTGGGAGCATCCTGAAACAGAAGGTGAAGGTGTGCAAGGTCTCTAACATCCACCAGCTCCTGGATGTCGTCATGGAGGAGTGGAAGAGAACTCCAGTGGCAACCTGTGAAGCTCTGGTAAACTCTATGCCCAAGAGAATTAAGGCAGTGCTGGAAAATAATGGTGAACACACAAAATATTGACATTTGAACATTATCACTTAGGGATGTACTCACTTTAGTTGCCAGCAGTTTAAACATTAATGGCTGTGTGTTGCATTATTTTGAGGGGTCAACACATTTACACTGTTATACAAGCTGTATACGCACTACTTTATATTGTAGCCAAGTGTCATTTCTTCAGTGTTGTCACATGAAAAGATATACTTAAATATTTACAAAAT
>JANHGD010003847.1:275934-287572 GCA_027560375.1 Imantodes cenchoa | reverse complement strand
CATAACATAAGCAAAAAAAAGTATGGATAAATGAAGACAATAGGACAGTAGGACAGGGACAGTAGGCACAGTGGTGCCCTTATGCACGCCCCTTACAGACCTCTTAGAAATGGGGTGAGGTCGACTGTAGATAGGCTTAAGATTTGGGGAAGAAACAACAGTGTCAGGTAGTGCATTCCAGGCATTTATCACCCTGTTGCTGAAGTCGTATATTTCAGAGATAATTTCCTTACCAGATTCCTCAGTACCTTCAACAATGGCAGGGATTCTAATGCATTTGAAAAATTCTTAAAAATTCAGGGAGATATTCAGAGATGTATCTGCCTCAAAAGGAGCCCACGTTGAACTGCATAGCGTATTTGAATACAGGAAATGTTTTGTGACATTTTGTATTATGTCTTCAAATGCTTTTAGGAGAATTTTTGTCATATAATGTTTTATAAAATTTGCCAAATTTCACTTCTATGGGTATCAGGAATCTCAGATTTTGGGCATATTTTATAAGCTAACCCATTTTGAGGTACCTTGAAATGTTTTGTCCTATTATGCACCATTTTGCTTAGTTATAGATTACAGACACAAGAATTTTAATAATACAGTGGTACCTTGGTGTTCAACTGCTTTGAAACTTGTCAAGTTCGGTACTCAACACATTTTGATGCAAATTTTTTCTCCCAGTACTCATTGTTTGTTTGGTACTCAACACACAAGCTAGAACCTGTCAGTGTTGGCTGCCTTGTGACTCACTACATTATTTCTTATTGGAAAAATTTGTTTGTTACTCATCATTTTTGGTACTTATCGCACCTCCCGCAACCAATTAACGATGAGTACCAAGGTACCATTCTGTGTAGATTTAGTTCATATCATTCACCAGATGATTTCCAGCTGTTTGGGATATTTCCAACTGAAGTTACACCTTCTTAGATGTGTTCTGAAAAGCTTATGGGACTGATCACAAAACAAACTAAAATACACACAAATTTAGTATGAAAAATGTATACAATGCAAAGAGATTGTGCATGAATTACATCATATTCCCAGCCTTTAGTCTTTCTTTACAATGAGGATGAATAAAGAATATTTTTTGTTTACGCTTTTATTTAGGCAACTATAAAATATCCCTATTCTGTCTTAAGTTCAGATCCATTAAAGAGTTATTTACACAGGTCTGAATCGCAATTACACAGTGTAACATGGGTGACCAAGAATGCAGATAACTGGCAAATTAGAAAACCAACAATTCAGGTTCAGAGTAGAAATGACGTTTAGCTTTCTTTTTTAAAAAAATTGAAAAACAGCTTCTTGAAGCAGAAGAATTGCAAGAAGAAGAAAAAAAGAGAAAGGGTCTGCTTAAATTTTCCTTTTTAGGGTTGTTCACACTTTCTCCAGCTGTATTGTACTTACATCCAGCAGCTGCTATTCTGTACTTCATCATCTCTGCCGGATTATCTTCAGGGCTCACCAGTTGTGGGGCCACAGAAAAGATATTTGGTGGCCCCATGCTCTTGGGGACAGAGACTTACTTGTTCTTGGCAATAGTACAGAAGTAGTTCATCATTGTCTTCTAAAATGTTTTTCAACTGGACAGGGAGTGATTTAACATTTTGGTTGATCGGAGGCCTGCAAAGCAATAGAACCATAGACTAGCTAAGATTTAGGACATACAGAGAGATTCTTTGGTTTTCATTCTCATATCCCTGTTTTATAGTTCCACTCCATTTTTCTTTTTATTTCTCACCTCAAAATTACAGTCGGTTTTAACAATTACAGTTTAAAAAAGGATCATGAGGATATGCTGTATATTGTAATAACATTTGGGGATGGCTTCCTTTAAGCACATATCCTGCAGGCCACAAATCAGGGGTGACATGCTCCCAGTTTGCTCGTGCCTGTTGGTGATAGGAGAGCCGGTCGTGAAGGGAGCGCGAGGCTCCGCCCATCTGCACAGACGCCGCCATTTGGGTTCTTTCACCCTTTGCACATGCACAAAGCCTTCTGTGCATGGCACAAATGCATACATAATGTTTGTTAGGGTCTTTATCTGCGAGAAGTAGTTTTATAAAAACTTTATCTGGTCATCTAGAGAATAACCAAAAAGGGGGCTAGAAGCTCAGTATGGGTTTTTCCACAACGTTGCCACAGAGCAACAAGTTAGGCAGTAATTCAGTATTCTGACCGGCAGGGTCGAGTCCTTTGGGCACATGGGTTTTTTCTGAAACTTGCATTCTATGACATTTGATGACAAGATGTCAAAGTGGAGCCCTGAAAAAGCCCTAAGCAATTCGTTAACGGTAAGATGGTTACAATATGAGATCACTATGGAACAGATCATGCTGTGATCTAATTGTATTCCAGTTCGTACAACTGAGTTTTAAGAATCCTCATCTAAGAGCTGCCATATCCTGTTCCTGTCCCAGTGGCAACAATGCCTCTGTGGCAAAACCCAGATTCTGAATTTTAACTTCAGGTGTTTTTTTTTTACTCTAAGGTAAATTGGAATAGTTTGAGCAGGATAAGAGTTGTTAAGTTTTGGGGTTATAATTTCAGATATGTTGTCACTAGCATTGATTGTGCAATCAGTAGATTCCTCCAAATATATACCTTTCATAGTGTCAGGAGCACCATGGTAAAATCAATGGAATCTGTCCTTTAATAGTTTTGGAAACTCCTAATTTTTAACACTTATGTGATGAGAACATGTGAAGTAAGGTTTCATAACCAGACCTTTTGCATATGGTACTTCTTATTACTTCATATTGGGGCACTAATAAAGACAATTTTCCAAGGAAAATGCAGAATGAAGGCCCGACACCAATTACACGACTGTTTTCTTTTTTTTTCTTTTCTTTTTTTTGCAATTTTTTTTTAAAAATTCTCCACAATAAAAACATGCTTATAACATCACATACCTTCAATATAACTCAAACATATATCTTCTTTCAAATACAGTTTCATAAACAAGCTCACGTATCCGTATCTTGATCTTTGGTATATATTGCTTAACTTATGCTACCTCCTTTTCTAATTTCGTCATCCGGATAACCAAATTATCTTCCAATTAACTTTACCGTTAATGTTCCTTCTACCTATTAAGTAATATATCTCTCTAACTTCTTAAATCCAAGCCGTAGTGCCTCCTACTTATCCTTATTTATTTTCCTAATAACTAAAAACCCTTGCCTCTTAAAGAATCCACATTTACTTATAAGTAATATTCAACAACAAATACAATATAAGTTCTATGTACGTAATTTTCTAATTAATAACCTAACTAATAAATTTTTAAAATATCATATCCTTCATTTTCATCATAATTTATCTTCCTCCTGGTAGTACCATATATATTCATTAATTCAAGATTTGATCCAATTCCAATTGATCTTCATTCAAATTACATAAATTTATATAGATCATTACCATTACTTCACCTTGATCGATTAGTCCAATTTATATCAATTTATACTGACTGTTTTCTAAACAAAATATAATAAAATCATGAGGCCAGACTCTGAAATTAGCATACTGACCAGTTTGACAGGCAGCGGGAGTAATAAAAAATATCAGCAATACATTTTGATTTATCGTCACATTTTTCAAGTTGGCGATAATGCAGGATGTCTCATCTGTGCAGTGGCTTGTAAATATGAAGGTTGATATGAGATAAAATGGTAACGTGCATATTTTAGATAACAGCTGACTAAAGATCACCTACCTAGTTTGCCATTGGTAAAAATAATGTTTGTTATTTAATGAAACTGAATCTGCAAAGTTTGCAATTTAAATTTAGGATGACTTTGGGCCAATCGTTCTCTTTCAGCAAAACCCACCTCATAGGGTTATTGTTGCAGAAAAAATAGGAGGAAGGCGCAGCAAGTATGTTTTCTACCTTGAGTTGTTTGTAAAAATAATAAAAGTGCACTATAAATAAATAAACAGTACTGGTACTGTATCTTTGCCATCTTGAGTTATATATGAAAAAACAGGATGAAAAAATCATGTTTAAATGTCATTCTGAATACAATTATTCAAATAAGTTTAACCTTTGGCTGGTGTTTTTTTTCCTCTGGGGTCTTACCCAGAAGTGCTGAGTAATAATTTTCTGGGCATCCAATTTTTAAGACTTAACATATTTGTCTGTCGTTACAGGATTCTTCTTCAACCAGATGACTCCTTGCAAATCCTAGAACCAGTCGAAGCTGATGTAGGCTTCTATACTTGCAATGCAACCAATGTGTTGGGCTCTGACTCTGTATCCATTGCCATCACATTAGCAGGTAACACATTTACGGCACTTTACACAACATGGAAATCCTGTTTCCTGTTTCTTGCAGTTTTAAGCACAAGCGTAAAGCGAGATAACCTCCAAGTTTAAAAATCCTACCAACGTTGGAGTTTTTTAAAACTTTATTTAACTTTAACTTTGTTTATTAATGTTTTCCCCAATTTTGATGCCTTGCTCTAAAAATTTCACAAGACATTAAATGCTAGCTTGATATCTTTTACTCCTTCATTTTCTAGGATTATTTGTAGAGAGGGCCGTGGCAGTTTAAACAGAAGTAGTGAAACTTATCATTTTGTAGAATTTATTTTAGGTTTTTTCATGTATGCCCAAATTTCAAGCATGGAAGAATGTGAACGGAGCTTTTCCTAACGTTAAGATCAAGGAACGTTGCCAAGAACTAGGTTTGGCATTATTTCAAGATTCTAAAACATACTCCTGTTTTAGAATGTCCATAACTAGTCTTGAAGTCAGATGCCAGATCCAGGAAGTACACTTATTTATGCTTTACTATTTGTATATTAACATCTGTCCCTTGAACCATTACGATTGGTTTTTAATTTGGTAGCCAGTGTCTCCTACCCTGATTCCCCCAAAATAAGACATTCCCCAATCAGGCGTTTGAGTGCATGGCAATTAGGCCAAGCGCTTATTTCAGTGTTCAAAACAATATAGCAATAGCACTTAGACTTATATACCACTTCATAGTGCTTTACAGCCCTCTCTAAGCGGTTTACAGAATCAGCATATTGCCCCCAACAATCTGGCTCCTCATTTTACTTATTGGAAGAATAGAAGGCTGAGTCAACCTTGAGCCGGTGAGATTTGAACTGCTGAACTAGCAGGCAGTTGAAGTAGCCTGCAGTACTACACTCTAACCACTGCACCACCTTGACTCTTAATAGGGTCTTATTTTCGGGGAAACATGGTATCAGAACCATCCACTTTGATGCTCTGACACTGAGACTCTGAAGCTAAGCAAGAGGCTGGGGATATGGGAATATGAACATTTTGATACACAAAAAGAGGGATTTAAAATCGCTTAATTCTGGGGTGTCCTGTAGTTTTCTGACTGACTTTTATATTTTAATATTATTGCTGAGATGATTATTTAAGACAGCTATATTAAAACATGTACCATGTTTTTAATTCCATTTTCCCACTTCTATCATCTCTGTATATTTCGGCAGAGAGAGCAATTGATTTTGATATTTTGATAGATTCAATCATTGAGCGGCTGCTGAAATATACTGATGTCTTGACCAAAATAATGATAACACAGGAATGGATTTACCTTTATTAAACATTTATGCCGAAAGTCTTTTAAAAACCCTGTATTTTGGTCTGATCTCTCTGCTATATTTTGCTTTTATGGCTATTTCTCCTTTTAGTAGAACGATAAGGATTTAATTTGTTAAATCCATCAGAGTGGGATGTCTTCATCTCTCTCGTCGTCGTTGTTTTTTATGCTTGGTGGTGGCTCCAATTTTTTCTATAAATCTTTCTCCCTTAGACTGAATTGTAAAAGAACTAGACATCTCGTTAGCGCTGAAGCCAAACTAACAGTGATCTCCTGAGAATCAGCGAGATTCCTCATATTCCTGAAGTTACGCATTGCTCTAAATAATTGGTCGGATTGCATGTTATCTGCTCAGTCAACATCTTGTAAGGTCAAGCTCTTTCTTTCCCGGTCTTGCAGCCAAAGCATGGCTGGCACACTTCCCGTCACTGGCAAGTGAAAGCTCAGAACAGATTAAGTTTCTTGTTTACACCTACAGTTCAGTTCTATGACAAATTAAATCTTTGTTCACTTGGATCAGCATGAATTGAAAACCTTTCTGGGAAGAGCAGTGATGCCGTGCGATTGTGCTTGCTTTAAACTCTTTAGGTGCTTGGCCAGCAAGTAGCTTTTAGTAACATGCAAAGTTACAGAATGAGAAAATGAAAAGAGCCTGGCTAGATCATTCCAAAAGTTCATCCATTCCAGATTGTTATGTCCAAAACGGAATTTGGTTCTGTCGTGGATCTCATGCTTTACACACAGGAAGTGTCAGGTCAGAATCTGGATCCCCTCTTGTTGAAAAGTGCTACCTAATAACCTGGAGAACTGCTAGCTGTTGCAAATCAAAATCAGCAGGTTTTGGCTACGTATCAATATGTTTGCTCTGTATAATGTGGCCTTAATTATTTGGATGAACAGTTGCAATAAAGGGCCTCTAGAATTCCACAAGTAGTCAGAAGAAAAACAGCTCCCGGTACTACCCCTCATATTTAATCAAAGTGTGCTTTTCCCCAGATATATGAGGTGCCTGTCTTCCTAGTTCTTTTAACCTGAGAGAATGAAACTATCTTTTAGTAGCCTGTCTCTAAGAACGTTGCTATACATTTAGTTGAACTCATGAATCAATATGCTAGGTGCAAAAGTTCTGGGATAAACATAAATCATAGAACTTATGCAGAGGACACGGAAGTATTAAGACAGCCAGTTTGGTGTATTAGTAGTTAAGACATTAGGTTAGAAAACAGGAGACTGGGAGTTCTAGTCCAGCCTAGCCTTAAGCCCAAAGTCAGCTGATTGACCTCGGGCCAATCACTTCAGGTGAACCAGTAGCGACCCGCTGGTGATGTCACGATGACGTCACTGACCTGGTTCGGTCGGTGACAATCCGTGGGCGCTGCCATCTTT
Source organism: Imantodes cenchoa (assembly GCA_027560375.1). Taxonomy (NCBI): domain Eukaryota; kingdom Metazoa; phylum Chordata; class Lepidosauria; order Squamata; family Dipsadidae; genus Imantodes; species Imantodes cenchoa. The sequence goes on along the minus strand of JANHGD010003847.1, from coordinate 280,604 downwards.
ATTTTTATTTTATTTTTTTGAATTTTTTTTTAAAAAAAATTCGTCTGAGCATACGCAGTAGCCGAGTTTCTGGCACTGTGCATGTGGTCGTCATCTTGTTTTCGGCTTTTTCCGATTTTATTTTATTTCTCATTTTTTGCCACTGTGCATGCGCATGCGCAAAGCATGCGGCCACAAGGCACACCCGTGTGGCATGGGAGGAAGCAAACCAGCAGCAAGATAAGTAGGAACCCACCTCTGTTTGCTGAATTCACCACACATTAATTTCTCATCATTAAACTTCACTTTTACATTCATTGTGACAGACAGTTCCCCCTCCCCGTCAAAAAAACCATCAATACAGCTCTTTCTCCTTAAAAACACAAATATGGTAAAACAACATAGATTTAACAGCAATACAACAGAAAGCATTGAAATAATTAATCCATTCTGATCCAGGTAAATGCTTGAATTTTAAAGTTTAGGGCTATAGCAATCCAGGCTATAAAGAGTCTTTGCAGTTCGTATATTCCCGATGGGCACATTCCAAAGGCTTTAACTTTAGACTGGAGTTTTGGAAGGAAAGCCTCTTCCTTCAAACCACAGTTTCGATCCAAACCAATTTATGGAGTCTAATCAATCACTGTCTGATACATGTATGAGTGTAGGTTCATAAGACACACACATTTAGATTGTTTGCAGGTTTTCAGTAACCAGCAACAGTTTTTCCTAACAAAATAGTCCATGCCTTGATTTCATTTTCTCATGCAAACAAATTAGGAAATGCAAAATCTCCTGGGTCAAATTTTCTAGATGCAAAGCTGCTTTTGGGCAGCTTCTGAATAGCTTCATCTGTCAAACACGAGCCACAGGTATCCACTCATTCAGCAACTTCAAATCTGGATACCAAGTTGTACGAATGTGATAATGTGCAATTAAAACAACATTGCGGTGAAGGAGGGGAGGGCTGGACTTCTCAGAGGAAGTGGGCAATCTTGGTTCAGGCTAAATGAAACACTTGGCTTATTGATTAATTTAACACATGAGTTTGCAAAGGGCAAGTGTTTCCATTTTTGGAATGACAAATTGCTTTTCATAGGCTAACAGCAGACAAGTTTATTTCTCATTTAATCTAATGAGAAAAAAACCCAGTGAATTACAGTAAAAGACCAGTTGCCAGTTGAGGTCTCTCTTTCTCTGTGATTTAGGAGCACCCAACAAAATATGAGAGCTGTGTGAACTTTTCATGACTCCGTAGAACATGTTTGTGGCTGGATGTTTCTTCATATTGACATTTAAAGGACTCTGCATGCAAATGATATAAACAAAAGCTGCCATGCTTTCGTGGGTTTCTTCTAAGAGAATGGGGATTGAAATACAGCCAGCTACACATAAAAGTATATTTTAGCTGTTATGATGGCTTATGGATTTGTGTTAGTGACATATGTATTGGGCGAAGGGGAGGCGTAGAAACGAAATCAGATTTCCATATTTTTATTCGATACTGCCAACTAAAGCACCCATAATTCTTCCTCCTCCTCTTCCTTCTCAACTTACACCCATAATTTCCGTGCCAATTTTTTCCCCTTCCTGCTATTGTAGATTTATAAGGGATTTTTTGTTTTTAGACATTATAGGCTCCTGTCTTGGCCCAAGCTCATGAATTATGCAACCCCACCCATTTCTCCTTCTGATGGCCTATGAACAAGCTCACATCAGAGGCCCCACAAAATCAGCCAGCATTCAGAACTGAACCCACATTCAAATTTCATGAAGTGAATGAATGAATGATAGGTGAATCTGCATTAAGGTTTATATATTTCTAGGATTCTCTCTTACCCTGCCTCCCTCCTGACAATATGAGATTGCTATGATTCATTAAACTTTGCAGCATTCTTATTTTTAGATCATCAATTTAGACCAAGAGTCTACTGCTTTAGTTTCCAGGCGCCCCATATGGAAATTTCCAAAGATGAAAGTCAAGTACATAGGAACTTAAGGAAAAACATACGGATAATTTAAATTAGCATTATAAAAGTAATCAAAGTGAATATAGTATCTGCATACAATTAGATGTCAAGACTGGGATTTAATTAGGCGGATAACAGCTTTAGTTTCATTCTGATTTATTGATGCAACTGGCTTTCATTTCTCTAGTTCTACAGCCAATTTGCCTGATCGAGGGAATTGTGCAAAATAAATCTTCATACATATCTGGGTAGGATTATAAAAGCAAGAGATATTTATCAAGTATCTGTTTATAAACTGACATGTTGCTTACAATCGTATACAAATTGTCAATGGTTTTTGAAACTGTCCCTCCCAGGATTATTATTTCCATTCTATTAGTATTTCACTTCCATTCGTCTTAGTAATCAGGTTTGTATGCTGTTTTCATTGCTTAGGTCAGCAGAAATCATTTACTGGTATAAATCTGACAAATAAAGAAAATAAGTTCTAATGAGGGGTCCTTGGTGCTCTCTGAGTTTCTTTGTTTTATTGCAGAGGTTTCGTTGCCCAAGCTAGCTAACATCATCAGTTGTTACCTAGTTAGGGTAATGAAACGTCTGCAAGAAAACAAGCCCAGACCCCAAGGACCCCACATTTCAGGCCTGAGCTACAAATATCCTCCTTTATTGATAAGTTGTACCTATGCCTTTGCTTTGTTTCTTGTCTTATTTGTTTTATAATTTGTGGTGTCTTTTCAGGGAAACCACTGATAAAGACATCAAGAAACACGGTGACCAACCAAAACTTGCCGACAATTTCTGTTGATATCGGAAGCACAGTGAAAACAATTCCAGGAGTAAATGTGACCATTAGCTGCCAAATTGCAGGTCTGTTATAATTATATTAATGAGCAGGCTTAAAGTTCTGCATTTGGGTTTCATCACATCTGATTTGAAATATCTCGCTAAAGCATTTTATTGGATTGCTAAGGATTGCTCTGCAGTGCTTACCAGCGGAAGAGCCTCGTTTAATGCAGATCTGAAGTATAGCTCCAAGCATTCCCTGAGGCCTTAGAGTTAAATAGAATAACAGAGTTGGAAGGGATCTTGTAAGTCATCTAGTCCAACCTGCTGCTGAAGCAGGAGACTATCATTTCTGACAGATTGCTGTCCAGTCTCTTCTTGAAAGCTTCCAGTGATGAAGAGCCCACAACTTCTGAAGGCAAGGTGTTCCATTGGTTGATGGTTCTCACTGTCAAAAAATTTCTCCTTATTTCTAGGTTGAATCTCTCCTTGATCAGTTTCCATCAACTATTCCTTCTCTGGCCTTCAGGTCCCTTGGAAATTAGCTTGACCCTTGACTTGGTGGCAATTGGAAAAGACACACACACACACAACATTCTAAATATGTTGCAAACACATTTCATTTGTTTATAATTCATTTCAAATTATCCTGCAAACTACAACTACTACACTGCAAAAACATATGGACCACAAAAGTTGACCAGGGCAAAGCAATAGACACAATTTATATAGACTTCTGTAAAGCTTCTGACTCAGTGGTTCATGATAAACTTTTTCTTAAACTGAAATCCTATGGCATCTCTGGTACCCTACATGACCGGATAACTGCGTTCCTGTCAAACAGACAACAAGTGGTCAAAATGGGGAGCGCCCTATCTAATCCCGTTCCTGTTAACAGCGGTGTGCCCCAAGGCAGGCTACTAGGACCAACACCCTTTATATTCTATATCAGTGATGACAAACCTTTTTTTCCTCGGGTGCCAAAAACACGTACGTGCACACTATTGCGCATGCATGAGTGCCCACACCCATAATTCAATGCCTGGGGAGGCCGAAACAGCCTCCCCCACCCACCTAGACGACTTCTGGAAGCCAGAAACAGCCCATTTCCCAACTTCTGGTGGGCCCGGTTGGTCCGTTTTTCGCTCTCCCCAGGCTCCAGAGGCTTCCCTGGGGCCTGGGGAGGGCAAAAATACCCAGGAATGATTTGGATGAATCCCTTTCACATCAAAGCTTTTAATTGAAACTTCATTCAGCTCAATTAAAAGGCAGAGAAGGGAACCATCATTTCAGAAGAATGAGACATTTTGACTTTCTAAAAGTTAGAGTACTTAGCTTTGATTCTGGCTGAATGAAAAATTAGCCTTGCTTGAGAAGTGACTTGAAGCCTGTAAGTTACTAAATGAGACCGTGCAAATTATCATTGCCTTGTTGTTTCATGGGAGAAAGGGATCTTTCCAAATGTAATTATAACTGGAGGTTCCATCAATCAGTTATTGCTGTTGAAACATTACAAGAACAATTAATATGCCATTTATCCGCCTTAACTAACCTTGAAAGCGGAGCCATTTCGGTGGAGGTTACGTGAAACACGAGGTGACAAAGTTGTTCCTGAACTCTAACACCATCATATCAAATATTTCATTTGCAACAATAGGCTTTCCACATTGGCAATTTCCACTAGGAAATTACTGATATGCTACAACTCAATGAAAAAGTCTATATTTTCATTAATGTAATGATACCGTTTCAGGTCGGTTTAAGAAGGCTCAGGAAGAATTTCTCAAAATTGGACTGTCTGTTAAATTTCTACCATAAGATTGCTCACAAAAGGTTGGAAGTACTGTGTTTTTCGGAGTATAAGACGCACCTAGATTTTAGAGGTGGAAAACAAGGAAAAAAGTATTCTGAACCAAATGGTGTAATAATATATTATTT
>JANHGD010003847.1:137510-155322 GCA_027560375.1 Imantodes cenchoa | reverse complement strand
CGCGCGCTCTTCGCGCTCCCTGCTCCATCGGCTCTACTGCGACCGAGAGCCGAAAGCGAACCCTGGGTCCTATACTATTCCAGATAAATGGTTGTCCAACCTCTTCTTAAAAACCTCTAGTGTTGGAGCACTCACAACTTCTGGAAGCAAATCATTCCACTGATTAATTGTTCTAACTATCAGGAGGAAATTTCTCCTAGGTTCTAGGTTGGAGCTCTCTTTGATTAGCGTCCATCCATTTCTTGTCTTGCCTTCAGGTGCTTTGGAATTCTTCCATCTGATAGGCACTTGGATTGGAAAATAGAGGATCACACACAAATATTTTAATGTTTATAATAAGGTGACAATTATTTGGAGTTAGGCTTGTTCAGAAAACTATAGTATTTTTCGGTGTATAAAACACACTCCCCCCCCCAAAGTGGGTAGAAATGTCTGTGCGTCTTATACAGAGAATGTTTCCTAACCCTGTCAACCCCCGGCCCCCACCCTTCACTCTCTGCCTTGTAGCAATTTGCCTCCTTGCAGCAAACAGCAGACAGCCAGGTCAGCTTCAGCACAGCCTGATTTAGCACGAACAGCTGATTGGCAGTTGGATCTGCTTTCCCGAATACCAATGATCAGCTGTTCCAGGCTGCAGGGATCACTGTCACCTATCACTGCCTCTGCATGCCCCACTTTCGGCCTCCGGATGCCCCATTTTCAGACTCCATGCATCACGTTTTTGGCCTCTGCACGCCCCATTTGATTTCCAGCCTCCATGCGTCCCATTTTCTGTGCATCCCGTTTGGTGGCGATAGACGGGCTAAAAATGGGATGCGCGGAGGCCGAAAACAGGACACCAGAGGCCAACAATGGGACGCGCGGAGGCGCCCATCCCCACAGCCTGGAACAGCTGATCGTTGGTATTCTGGGAGGCCAGTCCAACTGCCAAACAGTTGCTCATGCTAAATCAGGCTGTGCTGAAGCTGACCAGGCTGTTGGCTGTTTGCTGCAAGGAAGCAAATTACTGGGAGGCAAAGGCAGATTTTTTTTCTTGTTTTCATCCCTAAAAGCTAGGTGCATCTTATATATGCACACAGCAGTCTTGTTAGGTATGTAGGGCTGAAAAACAGTAACTGACCCAAGTCATCTGGGTGAACTGGATGTTTGAACGAAGACTTGAACCTGGGTTCCTTCATTATCTTAACTTTAACCCTGCTATACACTATCCATCTGCCCACATGTATTTATTGTGGGCCATAATTTAGTCAAGACTTTCCAATTCACATTAGAGCTTTACATGAATCAGGCCAACTGAAGATTGCAGTTTGATTTCCAAGCTTGCTTTAAATCAGTGTATGCATTTTTAAAAAGTGAAAAATTAGAGCTAGATAGGTTAGGAATGAAACCAGAGAAAACCCTGCACTGCCTTTCATATATTAGCATATATGTCTCTGTAGCATTCTGTGAAAAACATTTACTACTATATAGAAGGGAATTATTAGTAAATACCAAGTTTATTTGCTTTGTGTCTTGGAATCTATAAATATACACCTTCTAATAATAACAGAATCAAAATTCTGTACTTCATTTGGGTTGTGATTATTGTTGCAAATAATATATGATTATGTATTGTGAGCCAGGACTTTAAAATATTATTGCCTTTAGCATTAGAATGTTTCAAAATAAAATAATTCCTATGTTATTGAAAATGTTTCTTATTTGTTCATTACAGTGGGGTTCCAGTGTATACCTCTGTTATAAGAAGTCAGTTCCAGCTTCTAACTCAATTGCATATAAAGCTGGTAAAGTATTTATTTTTATAAATTGCAATATATTAAGAGAGACAAATTTTAAGAGGGTATTTTATAGTACATTAAACTTGCCTGTTAAATAGTGAACTGAAATTGCTTGATCAAGGAACATTCATTAATCTATTTGATTCATCTAAGGTGATCTTTAGATGAGGATCCTTAAAAATAGTTTTTGAATATATTATGCTGTCATGAATTCAAAACCGTTTATATTCTCTTTGTTGTATCCTTCCATTATATATCTTTATCAATCATGAATTGCATAATGAAGAGCCTTATCATTCTAATACTTTTCTGTATATAGTCTTTGAAACAAAACAAAATATATAAAAGAAACTACTTGGAAATTAAAACTTATGTTGAACATCTCTTGCTGAATAGCAGGGGTGTCAAATTCAAATTGTCATGGCAGCATCACATGACATATCAGGACTTCCCCCCCTCACTAAACTGGGCGTGGGCGTGGCCAGTGCATGACGCATCCTGCCCATGGGCTGGGAGTTTGACAGCCCTGTATAGAAATTCGTTGCAGTGAAATGAAGGAGAATAGACAAGATTTCAAGAAATAATAGGGAAACTGAATTTTTTTTTGGTTAAACGTGGCATTTTCATTCCCAACTGTAGGGTCAGAATTCTGCCCCAAATCTGAAGTGAATAGATTGATAGGTTTGTATATATTTAAGGATAATGACATATATTAAAGAATTGTTGCCTTACGTTTACTCCGCATGTTGACAGGATTATATAAACTGTGCACTACAACATGAATGAGAGTTTTCTTACCATTATAACTGTAGAACAAGAATCACTAGGTTGGAATTCTTTTAATAATAGAAGGCTTAAACAATTTGATAGGGATATATACTCACCTTGTTTTAAACATTACATCTGCCAGTAGCCATAGCTTTGCACATAGAGGATGTGTTCTTTGGGGAGATGCCTCACTGTGCTTCAGTCCCTTGCACCATATGTCTAGACCGTTCAGCAAATCATTTGATACTCAGAGGAGTCTTTTGGGTGAATGGTGAGGAGATGTTTTTAAATTTAATTTGATAGCATATGGTATTTAGCTTCTGTATTCTTTAGCATTTTTTTAAAGTCAGCATTCAGAACACACAATCTATTGTGTGCGGACAGTATACTTATTTGTTTATTTTCATGCTTTAAAGGTTTAATATTCAGATATCCAGAAGATGACTATGAGTCATTCCCCTTGTCTGAATCAGTACCTCTCTTCTGTCTTCCAATGGGGGCTACCATTGAATGCTGGGATCCTCAAACAAAATACCCACTACCTGTATTCTCAACATTTGTTTTAACTGCCTCATCTGCAGAAAAAGTATGTTTTGAGAAATGTAATATTTTGCTTTCATTTATTATTAAATTTCTAAATAAAAATGTTACTTTATCCCATAATATTTATTTTTAAACGGGAAACAAACACACACACACACACACTATGCCCTCTATCTTGATACATCTTAGAGCATTTAGGAAGACAAGCCTAAAATGCAACGAATGAACTTATAGGTTAGTTCCTTTGTATTTGTAGCTAGTCCTCATTTAGCAACCACAACTGGAATTAGCAGCTCTGTTAACAAGCGAAGGAATTGCTGTGTGGGAAATCATATGGCCAAATTGTGCTTTCCTGTCCCCCACTTAGCCACACCCTGGAATGCTCACATGAGCACTGGCATAATTAATAATAAGGGAATTAATGTTTGCATTTACACTCATTGGAGAGGAAGGGGCTACAAGAGAGTAAGTAAGCACACAATGGAGAATACACATTAAAAGTAATGCAGTGATGCTAGCAGCCCTGAGCATACCACACAAACAGCCCGGTGTATTCCCGTTTAGTCTCTTGTAATCCCTTCTTCTCCAATTCTCCATCCTGCAAGGAGGGGTTGGGAAGAAAGAGGTCAGTCGCAAAACAATAAGTGTAATGGAGATCATGTGACTGAGGAATATTGTGAAATTTGTGAAGTGGGCATTGGTCATAAAGTCAGTTTTTCAGCGCTGTCGTAACTTCAAAGAGTTGCTAAACAAAACATTCGGTAAGCAAAAACTACTTCTTTGTTACTTATATTTTACTTTACCGATAAAATTTTGGATAGAAAAATATTTAATTTATGTAGTAGTTGAATAATCCTTAGTGGATGCTTGTAATGTTGTGACTTTTAAACATTTGAAAGCCTTCACTAAAATCTTGAAATTTTATCTCAAACTCATGATGCAGGAGTTAGAGGATATAATCGGAACATTTTTTCTCTTTGTTTATCTTACCATAACTAATAAAGCGCAGCTGCTTCTAAAGATGGTAACAAAGATACTAACATACAGATTCAAGTGCATGAATCAAGATTAAATATTCTGCTTAACTATGCCATTTAATTATGAATTAAATTATAGCCCAAATAAAAATGAGTTACAGCCTATTAAATGCTTGGATGCTAATGAATTTCCCATCTCTGACGAAGCTAGGTATTATCACAAAACATAACCCACTAATAATATAAAAGATGTCACAGTTATCTTTATATTGTTAGTGTGAGGTTTTTGATAATATCTAGTTGGTTGTGTGGAGGACTCGGAGTGGGGAAATATTCTTTTCCTTTCATTTTTTAGTTGATCAAATTCAATATGTGTTGTTAGTTGATCCAATTTCTATAGCTGTTAATGCCATTCCTACTTTTCCCCATTTTTACTTTAGGTATATGGTGCAGCTATCCAGTTTTATGAGCCTTATGCACAAGAGTTATTAAGTGAAAAGCAACACATGCAGCTTGGCCTTCTGACAGCTGTAGGGAGAAAAAAAGTTACCTCCAAATCTATCAATTCCAACAAATGCATCTGCCTTCTGTCTCACTGGCCTTTCTTTGAAGCCTTCCGAAAATTTCTAATGTTTATCTATAAGCTGTCTGTGTCTGGTCCGCATCCTCTTCCAATTGAAAAGTAAGTGACAGATTCCATCAAAATATCTTACCATTTCAATGGTTGTTTCATGTAAGTCTCACTGGATGCTGTTCTTGATGACATAACACTTTAATCTTAAATGCTTGAGGTAACAGATGCTTTACCACATTTCTTTACAGGCACATATCTCACTTTATGCACAATATACCTTTCCCTTCACCACAAAGACCAAGAATCCTTGTGCAGGTAAGTTAGAAATTTGATACAGTTTAATAATACTATCGATAGCCCTTAGGCTCATATACCTGTCCACAGTGCTTTACAGTCCTCTCTAAGGGGTTTACAGAGTCAGCATATTGCCCCCAACAATCTGGGTCCTGATTTTACCAATCTCTGAAAGATGGAAGGATGAATCAACCTTAAGCCGGTGAGAATCAAACTGCTGGCAGTTGGCAGAATTAACCTGTAATATTACATTCTAACCACTGTGCACCATGGCTCTTACTACCATCTTATTTCCTGACTATTGTTCCTATAAGTTTTCATGCTGTTTACTAAGCATATGGGCACCATGTTCCTTTTACTTGCTCCATTTTGTCATACACTTGAGGGATCATGAAGCATTTTATACTATTTTCCTTATATAGTGAGCAACAAATCCAGCTTTCTTTGTTTTCTATGTACCTGATCAAACAGTTTCTAAAAATACCTCACTATTTAGTTCTCTGTGGAACATCCATATTGTAAAGACTAGCATTGGAATTAGAAATATGAACTGACAGGTTGCATTTTTTCAATTTCTCAGATAAGTCTCCATGTTTGAAACAGTACAGCTCAAAAGTGGCGCATAAAATGAAAATTCTGTATTTATAAAATGCTAGCGGCTTATGTATTTATTAAATTTATATGTTGCCTATCTCAGTGGAGAACAACTTTGGACAGCTTACAAAATCATAAAACAACATCATACAACAATTAGAATATTAAAAACATTAAAAAAATTAAAGCATTGAAAATTAACAAAAAGAAAACTAGGCAAGAAAGGAACCAATACACAAACAGGGTGGAGGTAGGATCTTCTTTGTCTACAACCATTTTCAGAATGGGGCAACCTCATTTTGTACCCAAGCCGTGTGGAGCAGGCCATTCCTATTGGAGTGAGACGGTTGATCTAATGTTTCTCATTCTTATTCTTCCCGACCCCTTGCTGACACTTCATGGTAGAAAAGTAATTATGTCAAACCACCTTATAGAAATACTGTGAAAGTTTTTACAATTATATATGTGAAGTGCTATAGGACTAGAAATGTAAATTTCACAGCTGGTCAGGCGTGCCTATCTAGTCAAGTCTGTTTCCTATGCAAATAGTTGTAGATAATGTATATTTCAGGGGCTAATGTGATTAATTAATAAATTAACACCTGATTAGTTAGTTTGCTTATGTGAGTTTTCTCAAACTACCAAATAACTAATACTTTTTTTTTACAGCTTTCGGCACATGATGCATTAATATTATCTCAACCAGTCTGTACACCTTTACCACTCAGGTAATAATGGTCAGTGGAGTATTTTAAAGACGCAGCTGAATTAAAATATTAAGAGCCAGTTTACATAACAATAAACATCATTCGTTTAGCAGCAAATGAGCAACATGCTAATGCATGCTATACAGATTTTACCTGCATATGTTTTCAAATTGTTTTTTGTAATGGATATATACCCCTCCCCACTCCCCCTATGATGACTTGGGGCATGGCACGGAGATAACACTGGCAGTTCAAACCGTCCCTTTATTGCTCCAAATTTCCCCAAATGCTCCCACGTTTCTGGAAAGTCCCAGAGCAAAGTGATGACACACACACACACCCCTCAAGCAGCCTCTGACTGAAATAGTCCAGCCCAACGCTGTGAGCACCACAGCTGCAAAGCAAGAAATCCAGAAAGAATGCAAGGAATCCAGGAAAGTTTAAACATCAGCACAAACTCCAGGAATTCAGCGTTTGTTCCTGACATATGCCGCTCCCCAGAGTGTCTCCTTAAGGCTCAGTCCCCAGGTGTGCCTTGTGAAGGGGACAGGGTTCTCTCCCAAGTAGTCGGGTCAGTCTGCGCTGTTCTTGCCTTCTCTCCACCCTCCGTGCTCAAGGATCAGGAGTGGGTGGTCCTTTCTCATCACCTGAGCTCTGTCTCCTATGTTCACTGCTTAGCCTCTCCTGGTCATCCTTCCTCCCAGCCTACAAACTGTCCCAATCCTGAAAGGCCCTGGCCTGACTGGGCCCGCTCCTCCCCATTTTCCTCCCAAGCCAATAAAGCTGCCCCCTCGATTTCCATCTGCTCCAGTTCCAGCTCGTCTTCCTCTGCTGATTCAGGCTCCGACGGGCGCATGACACCTCCCCACCCCGGTCACTGAACGTAGTGGAATTTCACATTAATTTCTAACAGGAAATAAAGTCCATAAAGTTTTTAGATGATCAAAAGTCTTTTTTCAAATGTGAAATGTATATATCAGATACAACAAGTTTGCTTGAATGCTTTTAAAAAGTGGAAAGAGAATCTTAATAAAATAGGAGGAAGGGATACAGCTAGTCCTCAACTTACGACTACATTTGAGCCTAAAATTTCTGTTCCTGAGGCATTTGTTAAATGAATTTTGCTCCATTTACAACCTTCCTTGCCACAGTGGTTAACCGAATCACTGTAGTTGTAAAGTTAGTAAGTGAATCTTTCTTCCCCATTGACTTTGCTTGTCAGAAGGTCACACAAGATGATCACATGACCCCTGGACACTGCAAAGTCACATGATCAAAATTTGAGGATGCTATGACTGTGAGGGTGCTACAATGGTCTTTAGTGTGAAAACAGTCATACCTTACTTTTTAAAGTGCTGTTGTAACTTTGAACAGTTACTAAATAAATTGACTACCTGTTTAAGGAGGGATTTAAAAAAATTTAAAAATAATTTTGAATTGTTATTAGGGCTGTGCAAAAGATTTGAAAAAGTTGCTTTGTAGAGTGCGTTAGTACAATTGAACACTCGAGGTATTCAAGCATTGTTCCTCTAGCTTTGGTGCCTTTTGAAAGAGTATTCCTAACTGACTGAAAATGTACACAATAGCTGTTTCATTGCACTGGTAATCAGTATTATCTTCTCTGGAAAGCAGCTCTATTTAATCATTTTATTTTATTTTTAAATGGACAGATTGGAAGAATTCCTCAATAGTCTTTGGTAAACAGCTCTACTGGGAGTTAATTCTTTTTCCAAGTCTTGCTATATAGGGCATATTGAATGGTCTTGAAGGACAGTAGGAAAGATCAACAATCAAACAAATACGACTTGTGTTCAAGAAATAAACTTAAGAAGAAACTTCAGACAGCCCCGTCCCTAATCTTTTATTTTCTAATTTTTAATTATTTTTTGATTTAATCTCTAGTTCCTGTCTTAGTTTCTGTGATCATAATAAAATATGTTGTTAAGGGAATCAGACAAAATAGGTTTTCCTATTTCACTATGAAGTGTATGATATCTGCTGGGTGGCATATACATTTAACCAATTATTATTATTGTTGTTGTCATAATGAGCAATGAATGTTACAGTCCTCAATGTCCTGATCTCATTGTAGTGGGGCAAACTACAGCACTCTGCTTATGAACCTTGGACCAGAAAACTGTGCTACTTTACTCCTCTTTGTCTTGTTGGAAGGCAAGATTTTACTACATTCTCTCTGTCCAGCTGTGCTGACAGGAGTTGCTGAAGCTGTGGCTGCTGTAAGTACTAATAAGTTTGAATATTTTGATTACCAAATGTTTATCTGATTGGTTCTTCGTTATTTGTTGTCTTGCTTCACAAACATTGAACTCTTACTTTTTTTGTTTTATTTTGTTCCACATGACCTTCTGAAAAAAAGTTTTTTTATTTATTTCTGAATTAAATATTTAAATTGCAGAATAAATATATTTTGTGTATGTGAAAAAGATGGGGCACACTTGGTCATTTAAATTGTTTTATTTTATTTCCCTAAATGGGAAATTAATTTGCAAGGATTTTCTATTAAGATAGTGTAAGTGATTCACAGCTTTTTGCTGCAAAAGAATTAATTAATGCCCAAAGGAACTATTGCATCAGAACAATAGATTGTCTCTCCCTCCACCCCCAAATATCTGTAAATTTTCAGAATGGGACTTTTTGATTATTAAAGTCATTTAAAAAGTAAAAAACCAAAACCCTGCCATAATACTCAGTATTTTGGTACTCTTCAAATTCTCTGGATCAAATCCATATCCACAATGCAACTTTCCTCCTTTAATCATTCCCTGTGTTTCTCAGCAGATAGTATCTCCATCAGGTAGACAACAGTGGTGGGTTGCTGTTGGTTCGAAACAGTTCTTTAGAACCGGTAGCGCTGACTCCAAGCCGAGAGAGAATCAGTTTCTGTATCCGTGAAAGTGGGCCCACACACTCACCCCTGGGTTATATTGACCTTTATCTCTGCTTCCGAAGCCAGCTGATCAGGGGAGGTAGATTGAATTGCCACTCTGCATCTGTTTTCCGTGCTCCTTGCCAAGTTTGCAACGCGGGAAGTTCTAATCCCTCTGAACTGTGCACATGCGCGCAGGAAAGCGTGCAGGGAAGCACGCACTCAGCAAACCAGCAGCGACGAAAAGCTGAACCCACCCCGGTAGACAAGATTAGGAAATCAACTACACAGGAACTCTAAAAGACCTTTTATTGTTATTGGCCATAACAACAAAATTTTACAAGTCTGTTTATGCTGTACTCCTTTTTCCTTATGCTATACTCCGTTATGATTATGCTATACTCCTTTCTCCTTATACTCCTGTTTCCAAATGTTATTTCATTCTTATCTTTAAAATGCTTCAGTCTCCTTTGCTTTGGCAACAGATCCTATGTATCTCCATCAAAGTTTTCTTCCTGATTCTCTACAGAAGTCCCCTAGTTCTCAGAAGCTTATTGTCAAGCCCTTTAAGGAAGAGAAACTTGCTTGTTTTGTTGTTGCTATTATTTTATCATTGGAGAGACTGATAGGATCCTGGGCTTCCATTTTATTTAGTTTGAAATGCAATTAGGAAGTAAACAGAGATGCTTTTTCAATGCATACACAAGCCGCATTTTCAAGACGATAGAGTCAGAAATAAACTTTTTTGCTTTTATTGGATCACTCTTTTAATCTGACAAATTATCTTGGCCCTCCTAATTTTTTTTCAAGAATTTTTTTTCTTAAATTGCATGTTACAGAGAAAGATGTTAGCAATTTCTTGAAGCTCATCTCCTGTATCTTACGTATAATATAGTCCTCAGTGACCATATATATTTATTTTTATTTTTGAATTTTATGTTGTATACCATCCAGGGTTACTTGTTAAGATGGGCAGCTGTAGAAATAAAATAAATAAAAACTACTGTTTTATAATCCAAATGAGATTATATATAAATTCAAATTGAACATATTAGTAGTGTTAGCATAAAATGAATACATCAAACAATTTGTGGTTAGGAAACATGCTGTGCCACCACGATTAAAAATACACTTAGTCTTTTGGTAGAACTTTAACTTTTAAATTTACTGTTGTAACAGCAGATGATAAATTTAAGTGCTCCTAGAATAAAATACTTACAAAATAATTACAAAGAGGTTTTTTGCCAGCATTATGAATTATGTATTATGTATCTTAGTCATTGTATATTTCTTTCATTTGCACAAGTGAATGTTGACTGGATTGGCTTACAAAATAGTATTTAGATACATGAAAATACATGATAGGATTTGCAGTAAAATTCTTACTAAAACCCATTATTTGAGCTTAAAATTATGTATTTACCCAGTGGGTTTGATAGCAGTCATGTCCAAACAGCTAAATGACTTGTGTATACAGTACACGCAAAACAAGGATTAAATAATAATTTCAGATTCTATTCATGCGGTCATCAATTGATTTATTGTGTAATGTTGGAGCTGCTGTGAAATTCATATTACCTAACATGGTTTAGTGTTAGGTAGATTTCATTGTCTTTTTAATTGATGGGTTTCATTTCATTTTTTCTTCAGATGATCTTTCCGTTTCAGTGGCAGTGTCCCTACATCCCCCTCTGTCCTTTGTCTCTGGCAACAGTGCTCAGTGCTCCCGTCCCATTTATAGTTGGAGTTGATTCACGGTATTTTGATCTGTATGAGCCACCACAAGATGTGGTTTGCATTGATTTAGACACAAACATGGTGTACATGTAAGTGTGTTTTTTGAGTTTTTTTGTTCATATCCTTTGTCTTCATATATATATATATGTGTGTCTTTTGAAGTATTTGATGTAAAATTTGAATGTGTTCATTTTGCTCATGTTATCCAATTTGTGAAATTTAAAACAGACCAAAGGCCCATCGGATTTATGCGAGTACAGGAAGTCCTTGGTTAATGACAGTGAATGAGACTGAAGTTTTCATGGCTAAACTATGTTGTAAGGCAGTGATGGCGAACCTTTTCTTGCTCAGGTGCCAAAAGGGTGTTGCATGTGTGCGATAGTGCACACATGCGTTCCCACACCCATAATGCAATGCCCACCCTCCACATACACGCACAACCTCCCCACGCTGCGTCCCCTGAACATATGCACAGGCCTTACTGAAGCCTCCGGACTTCCGGGAGGCCCATTGGGCCATTTTTCGCCCACCTCAGGCTTCAGGAGAGCCTCTGGAGATTTTCCTGAAGCCTGGGAGGGCACAAGTGGCCTCCCCTGGCCCTCCAGAAGGCCAAAAATCAGCTGGCCAGCGTGCACATGCGCACTGGAGCTGACACAGACCAACGCCTCATGTGCCCTCAGATGTGTCTCTGCGTGCCACCTGTGGAACACGTGCCATGGCTTCACCATCCCTGTTGTAAGGTGTGGCATTGTGTGACCACATTGCTTAGCAACAACAGTACTGGCTATCGTTGCTATCGTTAAGTGAGGATCACAGGGTCACTGAGTTCCAGGTAGCTTGCCAGCAGGCTGTCAGACAGGTATGTGACTGCTGCCAAGTGGAGGAAATTGTGTGGGTGACTGGTGTGGCATGAACACAGCTGGGCTAAGCAGGACTGATGTTGGTAGAGGAGGATGTGTGGGTTGCCCGTGAAGCATGGTGCAAGTATGGTTTGCAGGGGGGGGTGGCTGCTGCCAGGCAGGAAAGGGTGCATGGGTGGCCCATGAAACATGGCAGGACTGAGGGGGGCAACTGCCAGGTGGGAGAAAATGAAAGCAACTTATTGGAATCCAAAAAGACTCCACACCACTGATTCAGGTGACCTTGAGGTCACAGATAAAATCCTAGTAACCATAAGGGCTCTCAGAGAGTGTTAAGAGCAGTTGACTGCAAAGGAAACACAATCTTTCCATTCCCCCCGCCCCCACCATCATTCCCGCCCCCCCAACTAATCTCAGCTGTCAATAACTGTCCTTCCATCTCCCACAGCATCCAATACAACTGATGAAGCTTCCAGGATAGGAAGCGAAACATCTTCTTTTTCCTCAAAAAGCCAGTCCAGTTGCCTTTTCAAAAATAAAAGCCACTTTTGATACAACTGTGGCCTGGATGGCTGAGAGTCTTCATAGGCAACGTATTGGAATGACTTGCAATCTTTGTTGCTAGCTTCCTCATTGATTTCTTTGGGGAAAGCTGGAAGGAACAGTCACAAATGGTTTTCATGTGACTGCAAGACACTGCAACAGTCATAAGTGTGAGGTGATTGCCAGGCACTCAGATTGTGATCATGAAGGTGCTGAGATGACTGACAGGAACTTTGAGAACCAGTCATAAGTATCATTCATTCAGTGGTGTTGTAATGGGTGGTCGCTGAATGAGTGAGCATTAAATGAGGACTACCTGTATTTTCTGGGCCCTGAGTTGCCTGGTTCTTTGTGGGTTTTGGGTTTTGTGTGTGTGTGTGTGCTTTTCTCCTCTTCACTTCCCCATCCATTGTAACTTTTTGTTCCATTTCTAGTTCAGTGAGGTACTTCTCAGATAGCTTGGGAGATTTTTTTCCCCACCTGGCATTGTAGAGGTGAAAATGTCTGTGTGTCTGTGTGTCTGTGTGTGTTGTTTTCTATGTGTTCTTATGGGTACTGTATTTTTCAGTAGAAAAACTGATAGACATCAGAAAATGCTGAAAATTCATAGGCATAGAAAAGATTACCATTATGAGTGACATCACATGAAAAGCACTATGCTGTCATCTGAAAGAAGAAAAATGGATAAAAATATATTGCTTAAGAAGGAAGGGTTTTTAGTGGCTTTTTTTACTTATTCATGTTCTCATAATTCTAACCGGTTCAGTAAATGTTAAGTCATTCTTTGTTGCTCTGCTATGATGTAAATCAGAGATGGAGAATTTGCCAAGTGATGGTGAACTACCTTCCCATCATATCTAACATCTGCCTGACTAAACACTTTCTGGAAAGTCATAGGTTTCCTAGCTTTGATATAAAAATTGAAATGGAATTAATTTTGAGAGAAAAGTGGTAAAATGTAGTCTGAGAAAGGATGTCTAAAAGGTGCTTTTTTTCTTCTTGAGGAAGAAGAAAACGTTTCGCTTCTCATCCAAGAAATTTCATCAGTTCTGATGGTGGTTGCTATCAGAACTGATGAAAGTTCAGTTGCCTTTTCTAGAAAAAAAAGCACCTTTGAGACAACTACCCTGTTTTCCCCAAAATAAGACATCCCCTGATAATAAGCCCAATCGGGATTTGGAATGCATGGCAATAAGGCCAAGCACTTATTTCAGGGTTAAAAAAAATATAAGACAGGGTCTTATTTTGGGGGCAAACACAGTATGACCTGGATGACTGAGAATCTCCACTGACATTCTGAGAAAGGATGTGTGAACGTAAGTCAACTCTCACAAATGACATTTTTCTTCCTCTTTGCAGTCTACTACATCCTAAATATTGTTCTTTGAAAGTAAGGGACCTTCAAAATAAGGTAGAGATGACTTTATAATGAAGTGAGAGGAAGAAAGCAATGGGAAGCCTGCCACATTTTAAAGATCTTTTAATGTTCCTTTATATTTTTACAATATGTGTGAGCTTTCATAGAGCAGCGTGGTAGCCTAGTGCTGAAGATTCTCACCTCCCACTCAGGTGGTTGAGATTCAATCCTAGATAGTGCCAGATGTTTCTCGCCTAGGATATAAAAGAATTTTTTTTTTGCTGTGAACTCCATGTAGGCATCAGGAAGGGCATCTGCCAGTAAACGCTCAGTTCCATCCAGTCATCCAGCTCTACCTTGAATTAAGGGATTACAGGATCATAAAAAGGGGAGGGTTGGTTTTTTTTTAGCTTTTATTCCTGGAAATCTGCTAGTATTACACAAATTTTTATTTAATGGCATGATGTTTAGAGGAATTGTTATCTTTATAAAACAACTGAATTTCTATTGACTAGAAGGGGCATTTGTTTCTGGTGTACTTTTGCTCCACATTAGGGATAGCAGGGAAGGAGTATTTGTGAGCCAAAACATTTGTTCTGATTCATCTCGAGCACAAAGAAATTTTGCAATTGAGTGAATCTGCATAAAGAAGTGGTTGTGCAAAGATTGGAAGTTTTTATATCCAAACAATTGCATCCTGTAATATCATCTGTCTGCATCAAGGGAATGTGGATGGTGGGTATGTGTGAGCCTGAAATTGCTCCCTCTTATTGCAGGAATACTTTCTGCAAAATGTGAACAACCCTAACGTTATAGCTAATCTCTTTCTAAAAGGGGAATATTCTTTCCCTACTTGCTTGTTTCCTTCTCTAGTTTCATATTTCAGTTTGAAGTAATCAAATGACATCAGTATCATGTGACATACTTTGTAGTATTTTTGGCAACTCTGCCAGGAGGAAATCAAAGGTCTTGTCTTATGTTAGAATTTGATTAGAGCAGGTTTCTAAAAACCAATAAAGTTCCAAAGAGTTTGCACATTCGGAAAACAATAAGGTTTGCTAGCGAACAACAGCAGATTTGCCAGCTTTAGCTTCTGAGCTTAGTTCATATTGTTTATACACCTACTACAGAATCAATATAAGCCTTGGCCCTATTCGTTGTGGCTAATTTCCTTTCTTTGTGCTGAGTTTTCATATAATAACAGGAGAAAGGGTGGAGGAAAAATTAGGAAAATATCATTGTGAATCTAGAGCAGGAAATTTTGAATAGTTGCAGTCATTTGGCAAACCTGTTACTTGTACAGGCTTACAAGTTAAATAGTAATCAAATCAGTAATATTTTTACTTGCAAATCTTCAAATATTAAGATTTAATAACAGGATTAAGAAAATTACACCATGACCGTTCAGATCTCACTACATGTCATGCTGAATGAGACTGGTAAGAATGTAGCTGTATATGAGCTTTACAAATTTAGACAAAAAAAGTATAATCATTTTATCTTGTGCTATGTCCTTATGGTTGCTCCAAGTCAGCTGCAGAATATGGATTTGTAGTAAAGCAATTCTCCAGTTTGTACCCAGTTGGATTTTTAAAAGGGACTATGGGTTTATTTACATTATAAATATGCACAAATGGAAAACGTGTTTCATTTTGAACTTGAAACAACTAGACTGTGGCATAGAAACTCAGTTAAACACTGTGGCTTAGAAACTCAGTTAAATTATTTAACTTTAACATGGGTCATAATTCAGCTGAACCAAAGCATTTTGTTGTTGGAACATCTCCGTTGTTTTGCATTTTGACTGAAACATATTGTAAAATACACAAGAACTATGGAACTGATTTACAGAGTTAACAGATTCCATAAAATGACACTAAAATTTCATGAAATGTTAGTATTCTTAGTTGAAATGGTGTTTGATAATTGTTCTAAATTTGTTTGATATTTAGCAAGCAAGACAATTTGCCAGCTCTTGCAATAAATTACAATTAGCATTGCTTACAAATGCAGTCATTTTTTTTTAAACAAAATCCTCTGAATAAAAAAATACTTTACACAACAATACATTGCAAGATGGAATCAGCAAATTGTTGAATGGAAATAAATAAAAGATAATAGGCTATTTAAAGAAGCTAAAATTACAGAGTTGATAGTAATAGCTATCTTGAGCCTTATTCTTCCTTGTGAAATAACATGCTATTTTTTCCCTCTCAGAAAATTGTTAAAAGGAGAAGTAAAGTTCTGTCAATTCAGAAACATGGTTTTATATTGCAGAACTGATTGAGCAGATTGATTCCTAGGTTCTGGTTTCATAAAAAAGGAGCATATAAAACATAATTTGTTCGTTTACCTTGTCTGGAGTTTGATAAAGAAAATTAAAATCACAATGTTGTATGAAATAATATATTTTTCAAAGTATATTTGTACAAGAAGTACTCTAGGGATAATGAACCAAATCCAGCACAAAAGTCTGAATTGATATACTGAGATTTGAGTTACATAACTATGATTTTAGGAGGAGAAAGTTTGTTTGAATCCATTTCATCTCTTTATCAATTAGTAAAGCAATATCAGTTTATTCCTAAATTCTTTTAACATTTCTGTAGTAGAGTGACTGATAGTGATTTGCCTAAGCAGCTTAATTCATTGGTAAGGATTTTGAACTGGCAATGTTTTGCTTTATGGTGTGTTTTAAGCTTCTATGCTGTTAGACTTTCATGCCCTAAATTTTTGAAAATGTTCTGAAAAAAAGAAATTTCAGAACCAAATATATTTGGATAATGTTATACTACTTCAAGTTTATATACCAGCTTAAACGGTATGCTTGAACTCTAGAAGTCTTGTGGTCTTAACCCTAATCTCCTCTTAGCGGCCGTTTTGTATAAAATCTTGATAGCTTAGGTTTAAACCAATTAAGCTATCATCTTAAGCAAGGCCATTTCTCATATTTACATCTGTTTAATGACCAAGTGAGTTGTAAATTGGCTTACAATGAGTGTTGAATGTTTAACTCTCCCACTCTCAACTCACATAATTTTCAAAATTATGTTGAGCTACTTAAATCAAAACAGGAACCATGAAGATTGCAGGTTCACTATTCCTGATTTATGTAAGAAATTATGCAGAATGAATCAGTGTGACTTCCCCCCCCCACACACTTTTTCTCTTGTTTTCTTTCTTATTCTCATTCTTTCTTTTGTGCTGAAGAACTGAAGCAAAGCTGAAAGAGACTTCTATATCTGAATGAAACTTTATACTTTACTGACCTAAGCAATTACAACACAGGATCATAAATAAAAATCCTGAAGTAAACATTATTTTTCACATTTTGTGTCATTCTCTGCAGTTTTCTTTCAGCATACAACTTTTTTTTGCATACAGTGCAAAATAACTTGCACAATATACTGATTCATCTTTGTTCAACCTGAATATTTCAGTTTTAAAATGTTTTGTCAAGATTCAATGCCTGTTTTTTCAAGATTCAGTGCTTGTGCATGAAAAATTAATATTTGAGCCAGTTTTTCTATACAGGCAGCATTTACATTCAATATTGATTATAACTCTAAACACTTCCATAAACAGATTATATTGTGTGTTACCAGATATAATTTCAAGCTTGGAAATATGAGGCCAAAAATTCATTGTCAAAATAATGCTGCAACCATATCTCAAGATAAACTTTTATTTAGATACTGTACATTGAAATAACTGAATAAAAATACTCAAGGAAAAGTTGGTATAGTTTTGGAATGAAATCTAAATTTAGCTCTTAATGCTTATCAGAGAAACCCCAAAGTTGATTCAAGTCACTTGGCTTTAAAACAATGAAAGGAGTTTTGGAATTTTTAGTGGGAGAATGTAAATGTCTGTTCTCATTCTTGTTTCAATATCAGGAAGCAATAAAAGCCGAGTGTTATATTTTACTCATTTTGACATACGATATATACCTTTGTTTCTGCTGTATAGATCAGATGATAAGAAGAGTATGAACTGGAAGCTGCTCCCTAAGAAGCCTTGCAAAAGCCTTCTTGGCACATTAAGGAAATTGCACCCACAGCTTGCCTTAGGTAAAACAAATAAGACGCTAAAAGGAACTAATCTTTGGAAAAGAAGAAAATTCAGCTGAATTGTTTGTTTTCCCACATAGTGTTTCGATATACAGAGAGAGACAGAGATATGCAATTTAAATT
>JANHGD010003846.1:387670-398595 GCA_027560375.1 Imantodes cenchoa | reverse complement strand
GCCTACATGTAAATAACTCATTAAGACTTTATATTCTTTTGCAAAGACTCCAATTGTGCTAAGATTTTATTGGTAGTGAAAGTGTATTGTTCCCAATCCATTTCTGTGCATCTTATTTTGGGGCCCATAGCTGTGGGAACAGAACAAATCTATAGGACAAAATGTTCATCACCATAACAATGCACTGCATTCAAGATTTTTTAAAAAAAAATATTTTACCTGTCTTGTCCAAAAAATGTTCATATATACTATACTAGTAGGACAGCAATGCAAACTAGGTATACACAAATATACTTCATGTTTTCTGATATATATATATATACACACACACACACACACACACAAACACACACACATACATACACACACATATATACACACACTACTCCTATTGTCTCTGATACCCTTTCTAAGCTGTCACATTCAAGACAATACCATATAAACCAAGAAATGGAAAACCAATATACAATGATTATCACCCTGCCATTATTCATAAATTTTCCAATTTGTCCTTTTACCAGAGTTAGTTATGTGTTCAAAATAAAGTCCTGTTGAATTCAGGATTGTAATGAATACAGATTTGGGATGATTTCTTCATTGTGAGGTTTAAAACTAAAACTCTTGTGATTTGTAAATCATCATTCCTGACTTGTTCAACTAATAATGGTTAGACAAATTCAGCTAATATGTAGAATAGTTTGTGTTGTGTTATGGTCATAGCTTCATGTGATGTGAGAAATTTCTATCCTTCCTGCTGATTATTTTCTCATATATAGTTTAGTAATTTTCAAAAAGAAGAACAATGGAATTCTGAAAAACCATTTATTGCTAGTAGGATAATGTAAGACTCTCTTCTGTGATGGCCTGTTTCCTCCATTTTTTGCTGCCCCTTCTATGTTTGAAGATATTAGTCATTTCATTATATATGGAAAAAGTGACCTTCAGAATTCAGAAAGAGTCCAGTACTCCTTTCTTTTTCTTGTGATGACTTCCCAATTCAAATCTTAGTGTCCATGAATTGCAATCAAATTACAAGGGATTGTAAGGGAGACACACCTAATTCCTTTTGTTTTCCCCTTGCATAAAGGAGTTTTGGCAATATCACTGGTATCACAAACACTGAGCAATTTATTATTTAATTCTCACATAGAAGATGCATATGCATTTAATCCCTTGCAATGATTGAAAAACACATTTACTAAAAGCTGATGGGTCTAAAACATATTAGAAGAGCAGCATTGAAACATCTGAGAAAATAATCTCTGCTTTGAGCCACCATCTAATAGGAAGGATGCTTCCTTAAATTCCAGCAGCAGTTTGGTCCATCACATGAGCTTCATTGTACTATGAAACGAAGAAAGCAGAGTGGATAATTAATTCAAATGTACCCATGCAGAGACTTGCAAAAGATATCCCATTGATTTAACTGTGCAGGGCACATTCTAGGGGAGTAGGTGGTCTCGTAAGTAGCTTGGTTTGAAGCCGTGTAATGCTTTGTACACCTTTGTGAGCACTTGAAATCAGGCTGAGAAAGAAGTTGGCATCCAGTTTCAACACAGGAATAAAGACAAACAGAAAAAAAAAACCTCTGATCATCATCCAAATCTGAACTGTTCCAAAAGCAATCACTATCAGCATTGTTTTCCACTGCTGAATTTTAAAACCATACCATTATTGGACTTGGGTAAATAAGCATACATTTCATACATTTAACAGCAGATTACAGCCATAGGCTTAACTTGTATCAGGAAGTCCCAAAAGCAGAGTATGAATATTTGACATTTGAAAAAATCTGAAAGCAGAAAGCTTCCATAGACTGATTGTCACTATCAAATGTCATTGTCTGAAGTTGAACAGAATTCAGTGCTTCTGAGCATGCGCTAACTGCTCCAAACCCTGACCAGTTCCAGATCCCACCAAATCCAGATCTCACCGATCCAGAATTAACTAGAAAGGCCTTCCTAGGTCAACACAGATAAATAACAGGCATATCTTAGCAAGTGTGCAGGGGAAGGGAAATAATATATCAGTGAGCTTTGGGAGATTTCTTTTTCGTCTCATCCTCCTTTCACTGACCACAAGGCAATGCACAGCCAGCTCTCACTGGCATTCTTACCTTCTACAGCTCTCATGTTGCAGATCTGGATATATTGAGAACAACAGGTGTCAGCTCCAGCACTGAATTAAATCAAGTTAACACTTCGCATTGCCTCCTAGTTTTCATGTTTCTTAACTCAGCTGAACTTTGCAAATTAAGGTTTTAATAGTTGACACTATTTCTTAATGTGGACTAGATTTCTGTGTCTCCTTAAGCCATGGATTTAATGAAATCGATAACTTTTTTCCATTAAGGATTTTTTTTCCCTCCTCCTCTTCTTTGGCATCCTTCCACTTAGTGTATGCATCTGTTTTTCTTTACAGAAAGCTGTATAATACTTGTTTATTCTTTAGGTTTTCAACCTGCCTTTTATCCATGTACATAGAACTTTTTCCTCCAGTTTTCCCCTCTAATAGCAATAATGTGAAATAAATTGAAGTAAGAGATGAAGCTTTATCACTTCATGAGCTTTCATAGCTGAAGCTTAATTCAAACATGGATCACTTCGAACTTAGGAAAATGGCATAATCACCATTTTGAACTAATTGTAGAAATTACAGCAATTGTAGAAACTATCCCAAACTTTTCAGTCTTATAAATTTGCTGAAACAAAATTTTCAGGAGAAAGAGAAGCAGACAGACCGGCCAAAACAGACTGTTTACTTGCTTGATTCCTGTCAAATGAGAATGCCTTTTATTAATTACTTTCATGATAGTTTGCATTTTCCAAAATAAGAAGTGCTTTCACAGCACCTGTTTTAAAAGCAGAATCTTTAGAATCTTCTTATATTTTTAAAATTCTTTTCAATCCTTTAGGGAACACTGGGAAAATTTCATAAATATTTGTATAAATATGGTTAACAACTCCCTGACATAAAAACTTTGCAAAATTATCTTATTTTGATTTCTGAGGTCACACTTATACCGCTGTATGAGCACTCTGAAGTTAAAAGAGAACACAAACATGTTTTTGCAAAATAGTGTTTTCTGATACAACAGCATGACATTCAGTAATTTATATACAGTTATGGTCTGGCACTGATGTCATTGTGTAAGTGAAAACAAAACCTTGTCACTGGAACACAACATGTCTTAAATGTTTTACTGGTTTGAACCTTCAAAATGGGTTTATTATATGACTAAACTCTTGATAACCTGATATCCTTAGGCACAGATAACAAGCACACCTGTAACCCTCACTGCTCCACCATGTCTGTGACCTAAATATGAATGGACCTTATAGAACTAGTTCTATGCATGAGTAGTTGAACGAGAACAGCAATTTCCATACATACAATTTAATGTATGTATTATATTTGCATTCATAATTGTTCTTAGAAGATATTCTACTTTCTGTAAACAATAGGTAGACAGCTTTTAAGGGGATGAAAGTATAAGATTTGCAGAATGGGTTAAGGATTGAAAAGGAGAAACAAGCAGAAATCCAAGAAAGTAAATAAAGGGGGGGGGGAGAAGGAGTATGACCTATTTTCTTAAATCCTATGTTTTAAGTGCTTTATTTTCCTCTTTAACTACTTCTACTTCCTCCAGTTTGAAGATTGCTAAATTCAAAATTACTAAGGAGGATACTGGTATACTGCCTGCAGAACATGATCCAAACAATGTCAGGAATTAGGCAAGGACTACAATTTCCCCCATGTTTTTTAACCATGAACAAATTGCACACCCAGTATGCCTAAGTGAAGATAGAGTAATGATGGTTTCTTCATAGGCTCATTTTTGCAATTCCTCATCCCCAACATATGAGGGGGAAAAAAGAAATTTCTTTGGTAACAATCTTTTCTTTATATTGTTCCAGAACTCCTTCTGTTTTAGTTTTGTGGAACACACTGAAGCACGATCAACATAAAACTTATTCAAAACTGTGCATCTATATTCAAAAGAGAGAGCCAGTTTGGAGTAGTGTTAAAGCATCAGGCTAGAAACTGGGAGACCATGAGTTCTAGTCCCTTCTTCTAGACCTTACGCTAGTCATGTTCTCTAAGACTTTTCAAGGAAGAAATGGCAAAATACTGCTGAAAAACCTTGCCAAGAAAACTGCAGGGACTTTTCCAGACAGTCTCCAAGAATCAGATATGATTGAGTGAAGGGGGTGGAAATCAAAATAGCAATGTTAAGAGATTTCACAAAATCCCCTTTCCCCTTATTTTTGGAAAGTTTCACATACCTTAAAGACTCATCTTGTTTTTCTCATTAATTCTGTACTGAATCTTCTGGAATGGCAGGGCTTACCAGGTTTATTGTCCAAAAAGAGCCGCTGTAGGTCACACCTGCGCAGAAGTTATATTGGATTTTTTAATTTTAAGTTTTACAAATTTATAAATACAATTAATTTTAATAAAAATGTAATATTGTCAATAATATGTCTCTCTAGTCAGGTATTCAATCATTTCCTTACTCTAATAAAAACTGCAATGTGGTAACATTTTGGGAGCTCAGTAACCAAGGTTTGGGAAGCACATATGTACAGGTTGACGTTTTCACCTCTGCCTCAGAAGA
This sequence comes from Imantodes cenchoa, assembly GCA_027560375.1. NCBI lineage: Eukaryota > Metazoa > Chordata > Lepidosauria > Squamata > Dipsadidae > Imantodes > Imantodes cenchoa. Next base: position 393,977 of record JANHGD010003846.1, on the reverse strand, counting down.
TACTGCAGAGATACAGCACTGAAGCATCCAATCAACCTTTCTGCTGAAAAAGCCTACTCAGGCAGCCAAGTTACATATAGGGTTAAATGTCACCAATGCAAAAGATAATTAATCTTATCTGTCACTGCAGCTGTTTCACATAATTTTCACTTAATAGCAGCAAATATCATGTATCATGGTAGGTTAAAAGAACAGTAAAGCAAAGCAAAGTTTTGAATGTATTCTTGAAAAGACAAGTTTAGCTTTCATAGGCATGACTGAAATCAATTCATCCTTAAAAGAAAGCCATGACTTTGAAGCCTATGTTTCCTCCATTAACAGTTTATAGTCATTTCTTGAAGTGTATTTCAAGGGCATGAAATATATGGTGAGAACCACAGAACTTTGCTTAAACTTTCCTGCAATGATAGGGAAAGCAGGACAGAACATAGGGACGGGTTTCTCTTTTTTTTACGTGCATTTTTTTTCTACAAAGCACCTTCCCAATTATGAAAAATTCTGAGTCTTTAAATTCCAATTTTAAATGAATCAAACTGAATCCTCATCTTTCTCCACAGGTCAAATTGGATGAGTGTGGCTATTTCTAGGATAAATAAGAGCACAACTAAGTTCATTTATTTAGCTAAACTGTAATGTTTAACCATTTGAACTATTTAATAAATTAAACTGTGATTCTTTTTGTTTTGTGTTGTGTTGTGTTTTAAGCATGCCATGTGAATCCATCTAACTGTGGCTTGCTCAATAAATTCATGGTTTAAAATCTGGCTTCTTCAGATACAAGAATCCTGTCCACTTTGCATTTTTCCTACCTGTCATCCAGTTGTGAAACATGAGGGAAAACTAACCCTATTTCATTAATATAAATATGTTGAGGGCACAAAAATTCATATCCAGATGTTTTTGAGTTATGTATTCAGTTATTTGCCCTATGAACAAATATACTTCTGTTTCCTCCTACATTTACATTTAATGTTTTTAATTCTTATTTTCCTATGAAAATATTGGTATTTGAAAGAGATGGAACTGTGGTGGTGCAATGATTAGAATGCAGGATTGCATGATTATTCTGCCCACTGCCAGGAGTTCAATCCTGACTAGCTCATGGTTAACCCAGCCTTCAATCCTTTCCAGGTCAGTAAAATGAGGACCCAGATTATTGTGTGGTAACATGCTGACACTATAAACTATTCATAGAATGGGACACTTTTGGGGTTGGGACATTACATTGTTGGAGCCTGTGCTGGACACTCAAGTGACCATGAGCAGCCAGAAAACACCAGTAATCAAGGTGTTTTCTATCACAATGGGATGTTTCCGATGCCAAAGATATTCCTGCAAATAAGTATGAAGCTGAAGGTGATGATCAGGTGATGCCTTATAAGATGTAATTAATCTGTTTGTTATAATAACTTTTTAGAAAAATAATAGTCAAGAGGATCAGGAAGGTAAGTGCCTGGGACATACATTCAAATTATGGGATGCAGTTTGCCCTCTGACTTTATGGATAGTTTCCATCTTTAATTGCATATAATATTTTTGTATTTATAGCATATCTAACTTGTATTATAGGATATGTAAAAGTTGACAGCCTGATTATTGAATAGAGTGCTGGAGACTCTAAGGAGTAGTTGATAGGGCCACAGCAAAAACTAAATTTAATCCTTTAATATGCATACAAATAAATAATACAAATAAAATACAAAACAGGTAGGAACACCTTGAGTTGTACTAAATAAACATGGAAGATTATTTTTCTCTAGTCGCATATTTAAAAACAATTATTTCTTTATTTCTTTTCAGGGCATCTTTCAGGGTTCTTTAGCGTGCAGCATGGAGCCCAGTAATCTTAGTTTAGGTACCACTGCAACATTTAATAGGGTTGTGCAAGTGTCATGGTTTTGATCAGCTAACAGCGCTTTGGGGTAGCACTATTGGTACCATGAGTATAGCAACTGTACGCAACAACATAAAGCAGATGCCTTTTTCCCCAGGGTTACACACTTCTGCACATTCTGACACACTCTTTAAGACTGAATTGAAAATTCTTCACAGTCTTGGTATGTAACCACTTATAGCCCGCATTATTGTTGTTATTGTTTTATTTAACTAAATATCCAACCTAAAAAAGGCACCGAATAACAAGATGAACTACAGAACCAATTAAAAATCAAGTTAAATTCCTTTAGCAGTAATATAAACATTTGAGGCTGCTATGTGAGTAACATTTTTTTAAAAAAAAATACCTAAAGCAACTCATTGGAAAGACTCATTGGCATTTTTTGCTATATTAACCTGCCTTTTGTCTCTTAAGTGCATCTTTGTCAGTATTATATTTTCATCAATCGGTGATGAAATGACTTGTTTTAAATGTATCTTTTTTTAACTTGATTTTATTGCTGTGTCTTGTGTTATGGGTTTTAACTAACAAATATGATCTTTCGGGATAGTTTTTGTTGGAGTAAATATTTTAAAAATGAATTCAGAATGTCTAAAAATTTGCTTATTGTGTAACTCCTGTATAAAAACTACTAAGAAATTGCTCCTTAATTACTAAGATATTATTATAATAGTATCCGGCAGAGATGCCAGTCTCTGTGTATGCCACACTTCTGGGCAGCTGCTCAGACTACAGAGGAATCAACAATCATTTTGTAATTGTAGATGAGATGGGCCAAAGCCACCCAGGATTTTACACATCTATCCTACAACTGAGGCTTTGTGACATGATAGCCATGTCCAGACAAATCTGCCTCTTTTCCTTAGGCAAAGAAAATGCTTTATCATTTCTAACTATAGAACTGACATCTAAAAGGTTCAAAGAAATCACGTCTTCTTTCGGGGTTTTCCTCCAAACATTTTTAGTAAGCATTACTGGCATACTTCTGATATTTGCTCCCAAATTGGAATGTTAATTCTGCTGAACATGAAATGTTTACTAATCCCCTGTAAGGCCTCTCTCTGCTTCTCTTTAATCCATAATAATACCATTGTTTTATAAACCCAATTGTGGATTATGGGACTCTGACCAGTACACAATATTAGAAATAATAGTAGTTTATCATGTTAAAATGGACTTTAAAAAAAAAAGAAGAAGAGCTGGATTCAGATTAAGTTAGTATTTCTACAGTATTGTTTCAGAAAATGTGTAGGATTTCTGTTAATTATGTTAATTTGTTCAATTGATTTTAATTCAGTAAAAGTATGCTTAACATAGTTTGGCTAAATCAAATTTGTTTGCAAAGCGTGACGGATTTAGTCTAGATCCAACCAAATGTTTTGCCCAACCGTATGAACTCAAAACAGAAGTACATCTTAAAGGTGTTTTAGACTTTTTAATTCAAAAACTTCACCAAGAAACTTTCATATTATATAGATAGAAATTAATACACTCCCAAATTGGGATGCAAAACATCTAAGTATTACATGTTGTTTAGTAGGTCTAGTGATGGGTCAGGTGTGGGTGTGTCAAGGGAGGGTTTTGTAATGGGTCTTGTGATGGGTCAGGTGTGAGACATCAGTGGCAGTCTTGTGATGTGTCCTGTGATGGGGAGGTTACATCAGGTGAAGGTTCCCTGTGATGGGGAGGTTACATCAGGTGAAGGTCATTGGGAGGTGAACTGCTGGGGGGGTTGCGTGAGGGTCGGTGCTATCTCTGATTAGTTGTGTGGTTAATTTGGATTCTGAGGGGTTTGTAGGCTGGTTGTAGATCAATGTGTCTGTTGGTGGAATCGCTTGTGGTGTGCCAGGCTTTGATGAACTCACGAGCATGGTGGGTGATAGCATGGCCAATGATTTTTGTGTTGCTCCAATTAAACTGTTACTGTTTGTGTATCAGTGTGAGTAGAAATTAAGGATTTGGGATTGTGCCATTTGACTGCCAGCTGGTGTTTGTGGATCCTGGTTTTTAATTGGTGTGACGTTTGTCCCACATAGAATTGGTTGCAATTATTACAGTTGATTTTGTAGATTGTATTTTTCTTTCATCCTGTCTTTGATTCTGGATAATTCCTGGTGGAGTGTGGTGGTGGGTTTGTGGGCTATTCCTATTCCTAGATAAAATCTCCTATGTCAACTTTTTTTACACACAGAGGAACACATGGACATTGCTGTTTCACACATGTGCTATCTCTGCTTCAGCCCTTTGCACATTCAGCATGAGGTAACTGAAAATTATCATGGAAGTGTGTGTCTTTCCTCCTCTATACAATGAGTACCACAAAGGGGTAAAATTTAAATAAGAATATTCAATGCTATGTTGAGATTTGGACATGTTTTATAATTTTTTAAAAAATGTTTAAATTTGAGGGGACCTATAAATGCTATATATAGATGTGAAAGACGGCTTGGTGTTCATATGTGCCCTATTACCCAGTCTGATGTTCACAAGTTAGTGATATTCAGTACTATGAATGTTATACTCAATAGGTGCTATCCTGCTAATTTAATGATTTGGTAACATTTGAAAAGTGTTAAACTTGATATTTGCTTTATGGTGTTATGATGATTATTAATGACTTCCTTTGTGAGTTTACTAAACAAGAAAGTTAAACTTTCAGTTGTGAAATCTCAAAGGGCAATTAAAATTTTACACTGAAGGGAAGAAAAAAGAAATGTCATTTTTGTATGATTAATGTGCACATGGAGCTATTGAATTCAGTTTCTTTTGCCGAATGCTTTTGTTTTTATATGAAATAAAAATCCTGTCAAAATGCAGCCAAAAATAAAACTATTCAAGCCTAAAAATACACAATCTTTCCTCAAAATTGTCACAGGCCATTTGTACAAGTGAAAGCATGACTTTTAATCTAAAGAGATTGTATCACACGTCTCAATTAAAGCTCTGTCGTGCTTACCAGCAGACATTCTTTCCATTACAGGATCTTAGAGGTATGTTTGTTTTGAGAACTGCATTGAGTTACTTCAAATATTCTAAAGTATTCTCCATCCTGTCACAGGCAAGTGTTACACTGCCCAGATATTATTTTCAAGCATGATACCATACTTCAGAATACTACAAAGGAAATGTTATAGTATTGACCCAGCTGACTGTTTCCAGCAGCTAATATTTTTAGCAGATGTTGGGGGGAACCTTTCAATCCCTTTCTGGGGGCAACAGGAACTAAGATATTGATAGATGCTACATTATTACTTTATAAGAGACATAATCCATTTGGGATTTGAAATAGCTATAGAATACACAGCTACACTGCATGGAAGCATTAAATCAAATAAAACTATAAAATGTATTACAGAACTGTGTAAACCATTCAAAAGGATACTTAAAATGTTTCCCACAGCCCAAACCTATTTTTATTGATTAGATTTATATCTCACCTTTCTTAAAGGAACTCATAGCAATGTAGATATTATTCCATCAGATGTTTCCCCAAAACAACGTTTATATTATTTATTACATTTATATCCTGCTGCAATTTGAATCAATAATGACATAGCTTGGTCAAAGTCACCAGCGTAATTCATTGGCTATGGCTGAATCTGAACCTGGATCTCCCCACCTAAGCCAGGCATTTCTGGTCATAGCATATTGGTTTTTATGTCTTTTGAAATTTGGTAAAGGATTTCTGTCTGAGTTTACTTGAACAATTCAGTGACAGCTAGAAGATTTCTTAGTGTTCTTAGGTTGAACTGGCTTAGATATTTTAAGTGGGCAAAATTCCAAACACATTGTTGCACAATACTCTCTGAATGTAGCTTGTCTATGCACAAAATGGTTGTTAGTATTAGGAAGAGGACATGATTGGTATAAAATATAAAGCAAACATTAATTATAAAATAACTAAATTAAGTTTTTTCTAGGTGTCAGGTCTCTAGATATATTTTTTGAAACATTGCTTTGATGCATGCCAAAGCCAGATTTACATTATTATTTTTATATATGCGTACAATATGAAATCACAGTTCTTTAGCAGGTGTCATAAGCATCAGTGTTTTTCATAGGATGCTATAATCTATCAGCATAGTATATGTGCAGATCTAAGCAGAGTAATTGACAGATGGAAATTTTGCCAATATGCACATTTCCTAATTGCGGTAAAATATGTTTTTTGATGTGGCATCCAATGTGCCAATAACCACACGGACACCATGGTCAGTTGGTGCCATAATCTTTCAATTTTGATTTTCAGATCTTGATCTTCTTTGTGATCTTCTCCAGTACTTTATGCTACATTTCTCTGGTATTGCCACATCGGGTTTATGACTGTTCACCTCAGGGGTGAAATCCAGCAGGTTCCGACAGGTTCTGGAGAACCGGTAGCGGAAATTTTGAATAGTTCAGAGAACTGGC
>JANHGD010003846.1:287766-308229 GCA_027560375.1 Imantodes cenchoa | reverse complement strand
AGTAAAAACAGGGGGGGGGGGCAGAGAATGAAAAAAGGACTATTATGTATCTTGAGTTCCTATAGGAATGTAATAGCTATGCATTTCATAAATAATATTTAATAAATAATAAATAACAATGCCATAGAATTTGGAAGATGACATGAGACAGCAAATAAGGAATCAAACATTAGATAAAATATTCTCCTGTACCAAGCCAAATTCAGGTGGGGTTAGGGTTAGTTATATATATAATCAGAATGTAATAATGCCATAATTATAACCTAGAATATTCTGTCACTAATATATACATTGCTCATTTCATTTATATTTTACACTTGATATTTCAGTAATTACATCCCCCAAAATACAAGCTACTTTTTGTCCATTCATTAATAATACAGATCATTAACAATAATTCATTATCAAGCATAAAATAGGTGCATATTGAATTCTGATATTAACTTAATCATAGCAAATGTATTGGGGAAAAGTGATGATCTATCCATAGTGATATTAGCAACAAATTGATTTGTGCTATTGTGATTACGCGGACTTAATTTTCTCATGTAATTAAATTTTTAAAAGATTAAACTTATAATTTGCACACATCCTTCACTTTCTCAACATCCTCATTCAGTGAACATGCTTTGGAAAGATCCCTTTTTGTTATTAAATAGAATTTGATAATAACAAAGACTTTATGCAGGATCTTGTTCAAAGAGATTTGTGAAACAGGACTTGAATACCTGATAACGTTTCCTTTTGAGTTTTAAACCCTTAGGCAAAACGTACCATCCAACCATTCATTCTTCCATCTTGGGAAACATTCCTTACTAGTTCAAAAGCCTGGGAAACCATATAGTCCAGACCCATGCCTGCACACCTTTTCCCTTGTAGAAACATGCAAGGCACAAGTGGGACAAAAGAAATGTTTGTAACACTTATTTATGGAAGTTTAAACAGCTAACATTATTAGAACAATCGTATTAATTTATAACTGCAACATGTAATATTTCACCCATTTATCATCCACAATATATTACAACATAAAAGTACTAGCTTTTCTTTTTCAATCTATCTGGATATTGGGATTATGCATGCTTTGAAAACAATTGTGAAAAAATGCTTCAGACCTCATATGAACACAACATCTCTACTCTGTCTACTATTATTAAAATAACCTTTTGTGCGCAAGAGAGTTGACCCATAAGAAATGAATGCATTCTTTAAAACAGTATCATTTTTTCAGCCTAATGTGGAAGCCTGAAAAAAATGTGAACTCTTTAACAAGCAATAGAGGTGCTATCATTGTCCAAAACACTTCTTACAAACCATTTTACAAGTGCGATGAGACCAAATTGATATACATGCAAATCTCTTCCCAAAAGCATAACGAATGGAAATGTTTACGGGAAATGTTTATGTCTCTATATTGAAGTATTTGTTTAGTCAAAACTTTAGCGTAAATACCACAATTGAGTTTCTATCTGATCAAAAGTAATTTATTTGTAAGATTGGCAGCATAGCTTTTACCTCTATTTGTTGCCCTGTCAATCATTTTATCATGTACAATAAATGATGCAAAAAATAAAATTTAAGAAAAAGATTGTCCCATTTTTTTCACTATTAAAAAGGCAAGGCATGATTATATCTCACATACAAAAATAAAAATTGTTACTAGAATCTATTTTTGAATTTCAAGAAATTATAGTACATATACAAATTGTTTTTGATCTAATCCCAAATAACTTTCTTGGAGCATTCTGGCTCTGAATGTTGATTACTTTTTAAAAGTTATATTTCCAACCAATTAGGCAACTGGTATATCGTTTGCTTTCTAAAAAAAAAAAGAGTGTGCATATACCCAGTGTCCACCCTGACTGCTATATCTAAAAGAAATATTGCATTCAGTACAGAATCAATTCACATTGATTATCTTTCTCTAGGGATACGTATAAATGTTTTCAAAATGCAAGGACCATGTTAATACTACGTTTCATACAACAGCATAATGAAGAAAAATAAATGCTAGATAGCAATAGAAGAAGTTAGCAAAAAGAAGTTAGGAAACAACTTTAAAAAATTGTTAATCTTATAAGGAAAGGATAAGGAAAGAATAAGATTAATGTAACAGAGGTTTCCACATTTGGAATTCCATCCTTCTAACAATACAGTATCACTATTCACCTCCACGTAGGACATGGACTACTCTCTTTCAAAATGTTTAGATTGATTTTTATTCCTAAACATTCACAATTTGGTATAAGCTCTCAGAACAAAATGGCAAGAATAAACATAAATGTAGTAATTTCAACTCAACCTACTGATGGCAGCTAACTACATGAGTAAAAAGTATCCCTATTCAGGTAGGGATAAGATACTGCCAATTTCCTTCCATTTGTAGCCACAAAACATTTTTTTAAGTTTACTTTGGAAAATCCTAAATTTGTTTGTTAAGGAATGTGCATATAATGCAAGTTAAGTCATGAAAACTCTCCACACTTAGTGCAAATGGACTGTGTTCCATTCAAGCAGCAAAATCCTGAGTGGCTGACATTTAATTACTTGTCACTATATGTTGTTTCTCAAATATTTCTGACAAGCATATTCTACCTTATACTTACATGGTCAATTTGCTCTTCTCTTAAACGCAAATGTTATTGAACATGACAACACAAGTGTGAAACTAAATATATTTATAGTACTTAAAATGCAAGATATCCAATGTAAATGTTTTGTTGCAAACTGTTTTCCTCGATTGTCATGCAGAACATATTCAATTCTATACATATTATTCCATAATATAAATTAATGATAACATGAGAAGTTTTTCCAGATTTTGTATAATTGCAAATTAGCTCTTCTTTGGTCTTAAAATGACATCAACCTAATATAAAATGCAATCAACAGGGAGCCTTTAACATGAAAACATACACTGTACATCAGGGAAATTAAAACCTAACCATATGACTCTTTCTGAATTTTGGAACAAAAGCTAAGGTTCTAGATCCATCAGAATGCAGAAACACAAATTGAATATTCTCTTTGTCCACATGTTGCTTAAAATAAAACAATTTTTCTGCCTGGTTTATAAGCAAAGGCAGAAAGCAAGGAAGCATAGTTCTGTCATCAAGCTTCCTTATTCTTAGAAATTCAGACTTAAATTTATCTGCAGAATGAGTGTGAGCTGGAGCTGAAAGGATTATCATCATTTTCCAGTAGCTACTTAGATCATAATGTTAATCATAGGATTATATCTGTGATATAGAATTACCCTGTGGTAGGATGGATGACCGATAAATTTTTACAAACAAATATCTGACTACTTAACTGTAATAATAATTTGCTGAATAAAAAAATTGCTAAATATCCCTGCTAATTATAATTTTAGCAGTCTTGTTTTAAATCTTATTCTTAGTTGAATATCTAGACTCAATATGAAATAGGGTTCAAGATCTATATCTGAACTATATTCTAATAGCACTTTGCAGATATATTTATATGTATATAATGGCAGAAAAAAAGGAGGAAGCTTACAATATATCAGAAGCTCAGAAATAAATAATTTAATCATAATCTAAAATGTAAAGTTTTCTCCTGTCCTGTCATTTCCAACTCTAGGGGATGGTACTCATCTCCGTTTCTCAGCCAGCGTTGTCCGAAAACATTTCTGTGGTTATGTGGCCAGCATGACTATACGTCAAGACATATGAAATGCTGTTACCTTCCCCACCATAATGGTACCTATTTATCTAGTTGCATTTGCATGCTTTTGAACTGCTAGATAGTTCAAAAAAGCATGCAAAAGTTACCCAAGAATGGCAGCTCAGCCCATCACACAGGTCTTGAACTGCCACCATCTGGTTGACAAGCCCAGCATCTTAACTACTAGGCCACTAAACTCCTAAGCAGAATGTAATTTGTGAGTATTTCACTCTCAGCAAACACATCTATACACATGCACACAATTTGATGCAGTGTAATTTTTAAGTTTTATTAATAAAATAATCATAGAGACAATAACTGAGAATGAAAAACTGTCCTATGTATTACGCAATTAATTTGGGTGTACCACTTGACAATGGTTAAAGGGACAACATCCACATGTTTCTCTAATAAAATTTTTAAAAATTCCTACAAAATTTTGGCAATACCATGAAGACCGGCACAAACCAATCTCTCCTTACTATTCTGGTGGAAGTTCTTTAAAAGTTCATTTTATAAGTACAAACATTACAGTTACTATGTTTCATTCATCATTTCTGTATTCTAAACTCTTTTTCTCTTGGATGTTCACTCACAAGCAGGGGTGGGTTCCATTTACCTTCTTGTTGGGGAAATAACCCTCTGCGCATGCACAGAAGCCAGCTGGTTTCAAGGAGCGGCAACCGGAGAACCAGTTTGGGGCGTGGCCAGGCAGCCATTGCTACTGGTTCGGCAAGCAGGGGTAAATTTCCACCACCAGTACAGGCGAATTGGTCCGAACCGGCAGCAATCCACCACTGCTCCCAAGTATTTGAAAATTAAAGGAATTCAGCTTACTGCTACTCCAAAGCCACATAATACTGCCTCCTTTTTATAGATACAGATTAAGATTTAATTTAAAAAGAATTATTCCAGTGTCATTGTACACAAATGTTAACTGAATACTAATACAGAAGAGATTTTGAAGCATATCCTACACATATATTTTAAGTATCACAACTGAAATTTCTGTCAGAAACTTCCTTAATTTTCAGATAAAGAGTATATATGTATGTATGCATGTATGTATGTATGTATATGTTTAACTGCATATCTTCATATATGAGAACGATACACCATATATATTCATCAGTACAAAATGATAATCAGAAAATTTCATAGCACTTTGTATCAAGCTATCCCAAGGAGAAGAGTTTGCTGCCTGAAGAGGAAAAGTGTGCAATTCCAAGTTAAAAAAATAGACCTGATACCAAGACCGCCTTTCCTTGTATTGTCATTATGTTATAAGGAAATATAAGGCAGTAAATATGTTCTGCACCACCCATCATAGTTCTCCTACTAGGCCAGGCTTAAACAAATAAAGAGGTTTATCTTCACACAAGATATTAAAAGTATATGTTTGCTTCTGTTACTTAAATGCCATCCATTATCTGGATGTCCAAATGTAAATTAAAATGTGTTTTGCGTATCACTGTAAGAGTACTGTCCAGATTAGCCAGTCCCCTAATAAATAAAGTTACTCAGATCTGCTCCAAGTTGGAGTGTGACTGGGCAAGGTCTGACTGATGTTCCTGGAGACCCCTATTGTACTATTTTCTGAGATGAGTTGAATCCAACAACAAAGGAAGTGGAAAGAATACTCTGAGCTGTAAATTTGCCCACCTATTTGTTGGATCTTGGTCCCTCAGGGCTTTTAAAGACAGCCAGGGAGATAAACCAATGATTAGGTCCAGGGAGATAAACCAATGATTAGGTTACTTTGCTGCTGGTTTGCTTCCTCATGCACCACATGTGTTGCATGCCACGCATGTGTGCGTGCATGCACAGTGCTCCAAACCCTGCTGTGCATGCGCAGTAGCAAAAAACAGATGGCGGCACCTAGAGCACCACAGAGCTGGTTCGTGGGCATGGCCAGCTGTCATCGCTGCCAGTTTGGCGAGCGGGGGGAAATTCCCGCTACCGGTTCTATAGAACAGGTTCAAACCGGCAGGAACCCACCTCTGATTAGTTCCATGCTATGCTGTCGCCTTCTTTATAGAAGAAGCAGCTTTCAACAGGATGCCAACTATGCTATTTTTCTGGACTGGCTCCAGGGATTAAGAACTAGGGCACCATTTTACAGTGATTCTATTCTCTATTTTACTCATTACAGGACAAAATTGCCAAAGCACCTAAATACACCAAAAAAACCCTCCATAGAGGGTATTTTTAAGAAAATAATCTTTTAAAAAAATTAATAGCAATGGAAAAAGAAAAAAAAAGAAATTGTGTATTATACTTATCAATTGTCATTGCTATACTAACAAGTATCATATACTACTATAATATGATCAGTTAAAATATTATTGTAAAAATATAACAAAGAATATCTGCCACAGTAATACATGTGTTTGTTTGGAGCAGGATTTGGTCAATGGCAGTTGTGGAGAAGAATTACTTAACCCTAATCCTCTCTTCCTATTAACATCCACATGAAAGTATAGACATAAGCCAGTTTGAGATCCACTATCATCACTAGGCTGATGATATTCAATTATATCTTTCAACCCAGGTCAGCCAATCAAAGTCATTAAATCCTGTCCCAGTGCTAGAGGCTATGCAAGTCTGGATATGGAAAAATTGTCTTCTGCAGTATCTAATGAAGACTAAGTGGTCAAGGATATTAGGCCATCTAGTTCTGGGGAGATTTCATCTTTAAACTTCCATGCTATTGGACTTCCCCTTTCAAGAGTGGTATTCAAATCTGATTGTCTTCTCAGATTCACAGCTGAGATGACAGCTATGGTCTAGAAGCCCTTTGCATAGCTTCATCTGATGAACTAGTTTTTCCCTCTCTTGCATTCCTCTCTCTAGGAAGGAGAGCCTTCACTCATGTTCTAATCACTTCATGGCTCCATTACTGTAAAGCACTTTATATGGGGCTGCTTTTGAAAATTATTGGGAATCGTCAACTGGTCCAGCATGCAGCTATGACATACCTCACACTATGCATATGTGACAATCCTGCTCTGCATGCAATGCTCACAGATACTTGCCCTTCAAATTGACATAATGTTGCTTTATATTAATCAGATTGTCTTTATGGTACAGATAAGCATACTTTGTTTCCTAATAGACTAGTCCTAGTCAACAGAACAGATTGACATGGATGGGTTAATTTCTCTTGTTTTATAGCACTGAAAGTATAAACTTAGATTTGTTTTGATGCATTAAACGAAATGCAATTAATAACCTTTTGTCACTCTCTCTATTTAGTACAATGAATATTCCATATGTATGGATGACAAATACCCAAGAATATGTATTAAATGCTAGATGTTCATTTCTTGATTCCTGATCATTAAAGTATATGTGTACACACAGACACAGACATACATACACAAACAGACCCACAAATACACACACATACAAACAAACACACAGTAGCATGGAGGAGGTCTGAACATGCAGCTTTCTCTCATATACAAACAATGGCACTAGAATGAAGAATGAAATGACTGCTGGATAATTTTCAACAATTAGGATTGTTAATTTGATTTTTTTAAAAACAAATGGATTGCTTTGCAACAATGTAGAGAGATCAGGTTTCTCAAAGTTAAATTCCCCATTCTTTTCTTCAAATAATGTAAACATTTGCTACAAAAATGAAACTGTTTCTAGATAAGATGCTGGAAATTAGAATGCATTATTGGGGGAATGGGACAAGAGACCTGCCTAGTAACAGTTCAGTATATAATTTTATTAGTGTTTTTCATTTGAATTGTAATCTACTATGACCATTATCCTACTACAATCACTACCTTAAAATACTGCACTAAAAATTATGTTGCTTTTGAAATTAAAACAATGCACACATGCAAACTGCATCTATAATACAACACTGAGTAAAACAATTAAAGAATTTTAAAAATGATAATATCCCCATAATGTTAGCTATAAGATATTCCTTTCTGCTAGCTGATAAGTGCAAATTCTATGACTAACTGGATATTGGCAGACTAAATGAATAGTTAAAACAAGTAACTGCATATAGTTCTGCAGCGTCAATGCTATAATGTCCGTAGCAGTTCTGTGACTTGGATAGGTTGCCTCTCATTAAGAACAAAAACAAAATGGGAGAAACAATTCTGCTGTAGCACACTGGAACATAGAGAATGGTGCAAGCAAATAATTTAAACTATTTCTGAAAAATATGTTAAAACTAACAAGAATTGCTGGATACAGCAATTTAGTTATTATTTCTCAGGTATTGGAACATACGTGTCAAAGTTGTGTTGATGTTATTTTTGTTTTAATTTTTTATTTAAAATTTTTTTCAATGCCAACTATTTTCTGCTCTTTGCTCTTCTCGTGCTGAAATTTTAAAAATGCCTTGGTGCACATACAGTAAGAGGAACCATACTTTCTTCGTATTCCACATACAGTAATATGTGGTTAATTACTTAGCTGAAAACAGTAAATAAGATGCTTGATTTGTTTTTCACAATGAAAAGTGTTCTGTCGTTCATGTTGTTTATTCAGAGGGTTTAGTATTCATCTGTAGGTCTCCCAGGTTCAGCTGCAGGAAACCTATCCCAGGATTTTTTTTAAAGCCATTACTCTTGCCATCCCTCAACACTGTTTATACTTGGAACCAGCAAACAAGCAATTAAAACACGTCACAGAAGAATTGTGTTATGACATTTTAAGATCAAAAAGCATACTGCTGAATTCGCTCCCATCTGTGCCAGTATAAACATTTTTTATGGCTCACCAGCGATTATTATGGATCAAAGATAACGTGGGAGGGCAAAAAGGGTAAGTTCCAATCAAGACAACTGTGATGGTAACAGAGCTTGGAACAGAGTAATAGTTGTGATTCTGACAAAATATGCAATAAAAGAAATATTTTAAAAAAGTGATTATTACAATCACGTCCCCTAAAACACATACTTAAAAAAGATCCAATATAAGGGGGGGGGGGGGGAATCCTTAGTTTTCTGCTTTGCTCTGCAGACTTGAGCTACAAACAACCCCGCCTTTTCATTTAATGCTTTAATTGTAGTGCAACAGGTTTATAGAAATTCTACCTAGCTTATGACTTAGGAATTGCTGGTCCTGCAATCTTTCTTGGTGCAAAGTTTCTTAACAGTGACAAGCACACACACACACACACACACACACACACACTCATACAGGTTAGCAGAGCGTCATTTGTTTCATGTCCACAGTGCTTTTCAAACATTACCTAATTAATCCTCATAGCAATCCTTTGAGTTATTACTACATGTATGTAAGGAAACTTGCCCAGGGCCACAAAACTTTTCACTAGCGCATTCAGAATTAAGACTGCAGAGGTTTCCATTCTCAGCTCCTAAACGTTAAGGCCACACCTCTTTTTCATATGCGGCATACACACTAGTGCAATCACACACACACAGGACTTCTTTCTTTGCAGCTGCAATTGTCTGAAGGTTAAACAAGTAGGGCAGTAGAGCACTAACACTTCTCAAAATTCCAGCCAGAAGTAGATTAAGAGATTTCATAGAGAAAACACCCACATTACAACTAGTAAAATAACAACAACGAAAACATCTAGCCTGGACATGTTACAGACTTAAAAAGAGGCTATGCTTCAGGGTGCTCCATATTTCCAAAGGAACTTTTAAATTATAAAACCCAGATATATAACAATCTACTCAGTGTCCCATTATCGGGACTTTTAACTGGCCACAATGTTTTGCAATTGTTCTTTGGGCAACTGGCACCATAACCAAGATCAAATGTTTTTGAAAGGTTACTGCACAGCAAAATGTGGGGCAAGAGATGTTTTAGGCTATTATGTGCTCATGAGCACACACACTTTTCTGTAATTAACAATCAGAGACTAAAATCAAACACAATTTCTCCCTCTACAAGTAACAACAGTTTTATAAGACAGTTCTTGAACTATGCTTGTAGCATAACCGTAAGCAGAAGACTCTCCTCTAATCCTTACATTCTTTAACTAGCATGAACACTTTTCCTCATCCTTCTTTTAAACAGCAAGTGACACATGCTGATTCATTATCAACCCATTAATTAAGGTGCTATCAAATAAAAGGATAGACAGCAAACAAGGCAGACTAAAGGCAAAGTGGATAACAGCCCATTATATAATCTGTGTGTGCTGACAGAAAATGACCTAGCCATGGTCAGTCATTAGGTGTAACACCAATGATTCAACTCATCCTAGTTGATGATACAGAACATCATGCTTCCCATCCCAAAGCTAAGAACTAGTGATTAACTTATGATATGCTCACCTTGTCTCCGGTTTCTACTGGATGTCCTCCTGCTTGTGGAAGCTGATGCTGGCATATGCACTTAATTCATCACTCAAGTGGTTACTCCCACAAGGCTGCTTTGGAGATTTAGGTGGCTGATGCTGCTGGGATGGTTGCTTGACTCCTAGCAGATTATTACTCTCCTGAGGGTGGAGGTTGCAATGGTGATGTTGGCTGTGGTTAAAATCCTTCACTAAGTCCAGGTCAATGTAATTGAGCCCATTCTCAAAGCCTCCCCCAGTTCCACTAGTTGCTTGCTCCCTCCGTGATGCTGTACCAAGACCCAAAGAAGCAATTCCCAGTGCCCCAGATGCAGGCTTGAGCCAGACGTTTTCAAAGGAGGCTGAACTGTGACGTTTTGGATCGTCAGGACCTCCTCCTGGTCCATGGAGTAGAGCTGAGGCTCCAAGACTACTACTAGGAGTGACAGAAGAAGCAAACGTCTCAGAACTATGGCGGCGCCGACCTCCTTGGGGGTCAGCACGGATCACTTTGGCACTCTGGGTGCTGCGACTGGGACCAATACTGACATGTGTGAAGGCGCTGTTCGCACCTGGGCCCCCAATCATAGATGAGGAGCAGGAATGGGGTAAAATCTCAGCCAGTTTGCTTGGCTGAGCCTGAGAAGGTGCAGAAGGCAGCTGCATGGGTGGTGAGCTTTTCTCAGAATAAGTCAGCAGGAGGGCTGGGGAGGAAGGTGATGGGGTGTGGGCACAGACTACATACGGTGCTCCACCACTCAGCTGCATGCTCATATAGTCCCGGTTGCCACTGTGGGTGGTCCCACTCCGGCTTGACTGCATGGAGGCTGGGCAAGCAGTTCCCCAATCCATATTCATATACTCCTCTGAACAGGAGCCAGTCTCTCCGTAGGATAAAGGTGAGGGGAAGACTGGTTGCTTAAACTCAATGTTCACATACTCTCCGGGGCTCTTGGGCTCTGGGAGCTGTTCCCGAGTGCGAGGCAAGGTGCTGGCCTTTGGGCCATCCAGGGATAAACGAGTAGGTCTGGCCAGATGATTCTTGGTCCGCACAGCTGTGTCCACAGTATAAACAGCAGGCTTCAATGGCTGTGTTTTAATGGGAAGAGAATACCCACCACCCTCTTGTCCCCCAGGGCAGCCAAGACTATCACTACTAGTAGAGGAGGAAGAATCCTCAGCAGCAGCATAAAGCAAGCGGCCAGAGCTGAAGGACATATGCATCTGGGCGTTTTCTTCTTTGCCTGTCTTGCGTTGGTTGTGCTTGAAGGAACGTGGCAAAGAGAAATAGGAATAGATGGGTTTATGTTGGGACTGGGCAGAATCATGCACTAGTGGTTCTTCTGGGCCTGGAGGTCCTGGACTGGTAAAGTAACAGTCTGGAGGGGTGCTGGTAGCAGAACCACTGGCTGGAGACATATTAATATAATCACTGCCTCCACTTGGCAGCTTGCCCTCATTACTCTCGACTGAGAGTTTTGTATGAGTATTAGTTCCATTTATCCATAGCTTGCTGTAGCCAGTGGGACCACTATCTGGAGAACAACTGCCACTGGGAGACATCATCATGTAGCCATTTGAGTCCACCATGGCCTGCACATGGCGACCTCCTCTCCCAGGATTGATGATCTGTTGCGGAGCAGACACACTCTTGGGGCTCATGGGCATGTAATCCCCACCTTTGGGTGTACTACCTCCACTGGGCATAGGTGCCACTCCTGGCAACATTGGCATGTATCCATCATCAGAGTTGGTCTGGTGGTGGTTTCCCTCCACCTGGTGCATCTCTAGACACTCCTCGGGGTAAGACTGGGTTGGCACAAAGGCAGAATGTCGATAAGAAGAAAACTTGTTGCCGCTACAAGAGTACGAGGGAAGCATCTCAGTATACTCTTCAATGGAGGTCACTGAGGACTGGGAAGGAGTCTTCTGGTGGGAGATGGTAGGAGAGGTTCCAGCAGAATGTGTCCGCTTTCTGAAGCCTTTTTCCAAATCACCCACATCCTCATTTCCAAGCCGGAGGCAACATGGGACAGCAGGGTAGCGACTTTGCTGCTGCAGATGGCAGGTGCGGGGGGCAAAATGACCATTAGGAGTTGTGATACTGCAGCAGGATGAGGCAGCCTTGCCCCCCATACATATATAGTTGCTAAGCTCCTCATCTCCCCTGGCAGGAGGGGTGTGTCCCAGGGAATCAGGGGTAACACTACGAAATGAGCTGCGAAAGTCACAGGGGCTTGATTCATATTCGTCAGAGGAGATGAAACCTCCGTCGCTGGGAGAGCCAGAGACTGATGCACTGGATCGACGTGGGAAAAGACAGTCTGAAGTGGACCCGTGGCCACTGGTACTGCTGGATGACAGGCTGACTGGACTAGTGGTTGAAGGGGAACAGCGTGAGGAAGGCATTGGGATGGAGCGACTGTGATTGAGAGGGGGGTGAAGCCTGGAGCTGCCACGGTGCCTATGTGAGTGAGTTCGGTTGGCACTCGGACTCATCGGACTGCCATCCACCGAAGCTGGTCTGGACATGGTACCTTCTCCATCGCTAGAGGCTCTGACACGGAAAGAGCTGGGTCTGCCTCCAATCCCTCCTCCCACACCACTGCCAGCAGGAGAAGTGGCAGTTATGCTCTCAGTCCTGGACCTACGAGTAAGTCCCACCTGGCTGGGGGGCGGGTTGTTGACATGATGCCTGCTGCGGAGAGGCACAGATATGGGATTGGAGCAATTGGAAGACGACTGGCTTTTGCTCCGAGGCCGAAATTCCTCACTCATTGCCCGCATAGCCTCCAAGATAGTCTCATGCATATTCTGTGCTACTACCGAGTCGTCTACCTGCATCCAGAACTCACCTGGTCCTGTGACAGCAGAGCGCCCCACCTCAATGAAAAAAAAATTCTCCGAATGGCCACACCGCCGGATGTTGAGCAGCTGCAACACAACAGCTGCCGCATCGGAATTTAGCTTGACAAAACTGATGGTCTTGTTGGTTAGGCACAGGCGGTAGATTCCAATCAGGTTCTTGGTTTGCCCCAAGCCCTTTGGTTTCAGGATCACTTGCCAGACCTCTTTGAACGCTGGGCCAGGAGCCGTATCACCATAGCTATCCTCCCCAGCCTCTCCCATTCCCAAAGTCCCACCTCCCACTGTGACATCTCTGTGGTGGTGATGGTGATGGTGCTGATGATGATGGTGGTGGTGATGGCTCTTGGCACGGTTGTGCAACTGCAGCAGTGCCTGGTACCAGCTTTCTTGCTCAAGCTCATTGTCAGCAGCAATGGCAAAGTGCTCGTCCTTGGTGTAGAGAGCCACCAGATGCTTATTTTTGGAATCTGCCCTCTTGTTTATGTTGAAGCAGCTCTCCAGAGGAATGGAGCGCTTGGGGGCTCCCGATTTGTGTCTCCATTTCTTTTCGTTCTCGTAGTACTCCAGCCGGGCGGGTCCCAACTCACTGGCTGCTCTCAGCACGAAGAAGCGCTTATGCATGCTCTTGGGTTTCCGCAAGTAACCCACCTTCCTGACATCGGAGAAGAAGCCCTCATTATTATCTGTGGGGCTAGCCATGCTGGGGGAAAAAAAAAGAAAACAAGGTACAGCAGTTCCTGCTGCAAAGAGCAGCTTGGGAAAGAAACAACAAAACAGAAATCCACGCAGCAGCAGCAGCAGCAGCAAATCCCCTCCTTCACTCCAAAATAAAAATAAAAACGACGCAGAAAGATAGTTCTGGAAATCCCTTCCAAAAACAGAGGGGCGGAGGAAAGAGTGGCAGGGAGAGAACAGCTGTTCAGTGGCCAGAGCCTCCTCCCAGCTCCAGAAGCAGGGCTTGGGTGGCAGTTTTTATTCCCAAATCACCCTCCGCAGGAGAAAGGCAGCTTTCAAAAGTCTCGTTTCGACGTCGCCCCAGGAGAAACCGATCCGAGAAGCCGCCGACGGGCAGAGAAAAGCGGGCATCGTTTCATCCATGCGGGGTGGAAATTTCTCCAGCGCCAGAAGCAGGATGGGGTTTCCCCCCGTCTTTTCTCCCAAATAGCCCTCAAGTTATCCCTCCGAGCGATTTCCAGGAGCCGATTAAAATACACTCAGCAGCAGGAGAGACGCGGGGCAGGGCAGAGGAGAAGAGAAGAGAGCTTGTTTTGCAAGAGAGGAGGAGGAGGAGGAGGGGGCAAACGTGGGACGCCTGAGGGACACCAGCAGTCCCTTTGAAATAACAACGACGATAATGGCAATGTAATAACGGCAGTAAGAAGGAACAGTCAACACCACGTAAGCCACCGGGGTTTCTTCCTCCTCGCCCCAAATGCCAAATAAAAATATCCTTCGCGGGAACCACGGCAGCGGCGGCGGGGTGGAAAACTCCAACAGGCAAACAAACACATCAATATCTCCGATCAGCGCGGCGACTTCGGGCGCTTCTTCTCGTCCAGCCCGCGCGGGAGAAGGGGGGAGCGAGCGACCTCATTCAGTCCCGTCTGGTTAGGCAGAAAAAGTGTCATTTCCACACCAAATACACGCAGGCGGCTGCAGCAGCAGGAGGGTCGAGCGCAAAGCAGACGGAGCGGAGAAGCTGGCCGACGACCGAAGGAGGCGGAGGCACATTTTCGCGGCGGCGGCGGCAGCGGCGACTTCCACCTCCTCCTCCTTTTCTTCATTCCAGTCAGAGAAGTCTCGGAAGGAGGCGACGCCGGCGGCAGCGAAGTCCCTCCGTCCTGCACCACCTTCCCCTCCTCGTGCGCTCCACAACGGAGGAGGCAGGAACGGGCGCCGCCGGATGGCTGGACTCGGGGCTTTAGCGCTTGCGCTCCTTGGACTGTGGACGGCGAGGCGCTCCTGCCGCAGGACTCGCAGCTCCGCGGACTTTTATTGAAAAGCCCCCCGAAACCAAAACAATCGGCTGCGTCTGCGTTTAAGAGGCCAGCCCCCTCCAGCCGCCGACACTCCGTCTGGCTCCGAGGAGAAAAACACGTGACGGCGCCAATGCGTGGACCATCCCCATCTCCAGCCTCGGCGGCGGCGGCAATATAAGCGCGAGAAGGGCTCCCGGCAGCCTAGCTTAGTAGTGCGGCATTCCAATCCGCCCTCGCCTGCCCGCCTGCCTGCCGCGGCTTTCATTCAGCACCGCAGCCAAGGCGCTTACCTTTGGGCGTCGATCCGTTCGCAGCCCCGAGGGGGTCGTTCTCCGATTGGAGTACCTACCTGTCCTTCAAACCATCTAAAACTGTGGGAAACCATAGGGGAAGCACCCATGCTTGGTTGAGAAGCACGGAGTGTAGTAATTTTTTTTTATTTTTTTTATTTAGCGAAGAGGGGGGAAAGAGGGAGGGAAGGAGGAGACGCCATTCAGTCGTGTTATTTACAAACGAACGGGTTGCGAATTGCTCGACTGCTCTCTGCCGAGCAGTCGCTGTGATTTAAGCAGAGGCAGAGGCCTCTGCGTTGCTACGTCTTCCGTTCTTCCCTCAGCCTCTTTACCGTTTGCATTATTAATAAATCTTACAAATCTCTTACATGCATTGTTTTAAGCCGCTCTTTATCTTGACGAGGAACAGAATGGTGCACAAAGGGCTTGGACGAACTTACCATGCCAAAATAAAATACAGCAGTATAGAACCCTTTAAAGACAACTTGGGCAAGCAATGAGGAAATGAGGAGACAAATCCATAACCCACAACTGTCCAAATATTTTATTAGGATCGATTACATGCTACAGGAGAATAACAAGCTTTCAAGTTAAAGAATACCTTTTAATAACAGAAGTAATACAATTTAATACTGTCTAAAACAAAAGATTATTCAGCAGACACTTACAATAGATAGCAATCTGTTTTAAATGTCTGCTGGATATTTAAACAAACCACCACCGACATCTGTAAATTAAAGCATTTTTAACAAGACTTCATCAATTTTAGCTTTTACTACTTATTTATTTCCAACGGTAGGAAAGACAGACTTCATAATGTACTGAAGTCTGTAAGTCTTCCCTGGCTGGAAATAAATTTCACAGGTCTCATTTCTAAATACACGTGTTTAGGATTAAGCTGGTTCTTTCAAGAGACAGGACCAGAAAAGATGTCCCTAACAAGGTAAACAGAAAGGGAATCATGGATCATGATTGCTAAAATGCTAATTTCAAGAGGGAAAAAAGCAAATATCTTCATTTTGGGATCATACATTCTAAAAGTGAACCAAAACAGGCTATTTCATTTGTAGCAAATTACCTATGAATTAATGAAGCACATTGTTTTCCTTCAACTTGCTTATTTATAAATAAATAGATAAATAAGTTATTTATTAATAAACATATTAAGTTATTTCCAGATGCAATTTTTAATCAACCTGTAAAAATAATAGATGTCCAGATGATAACTTTCCATTTTCAGTTTGGTTTTTTTAACATTTCCCCTCTTCCCACATTTTTTTCTTTCCAGAAACATTCAGTTATAGGAACAACTGTTTCATAATGTCTTTTCATTGGTACTGCTGGGAACCAACTGTTTGGAAGCATCTTAAATACAATGTGTTCCTGTTGTTCAGATATGTCTGACTTTGTGACCTGATGTATAACAATTTGCAAGAATTGTGTCACTAACTGTTTCTCGTTGAGTTCTTGTTGCAGGTTCATGCTATTGCTATCAGTGAGACTATTTAGTACTATCTAGATATCTCACACTATTTAGTACTGACACTTTTAATACTGGTTAAAACGAATCAAATAAGCACAGAGGACAGGTCAGTTAACACACTATTTTTAGATAAGTGAAATATCAATATTCAGAAGCAGTGTGCAACCCAGCTCTCTACAATCTAGCATTCTCTCTCTGAGATGAAGCTACATTTTGCTAAGACGCAACCACTAGGCTGACTGTGAGCTCTGGGACCTGTGGTTTGAGGAAGAACCAGGTTCAAGAAAGCTATGGATACAGAGACCTGCTGCCAGAAACACTAGGACAGCAATTGATTTTTGCCCCAGAGTTTACCACGTTCTTCTGCAGATATGCTTGAACAGAACACTTAGTTTTAATCATCAGAAATAAAATCAACTATAATAACAACTACAACTTTGGGGATATCTTCCACAGAACAGTTGTTGTAACTGTTGATTTGTTGAAATCAGAGAATATTTCAGTAGGTTATTCAACTAACTTAAGTTGTAAGTAAGCTTAGATATGCAGTTTCTCCAATTTCACTCTTCACTTTCACTTCTAATATCAGAAGAAGAAGAAAAATAATAAAGTGAAAGACAGTTTCTTTCTTTCATTGCTACATATGCTCACAAAGGTGTTTTGTAACAAACAGCCTTTACTAATACATTTTTTTTTCAGATCAGTATATCCTTCAGGAAAATGATACAGGCATTAAATCTTCTCTTCATCAGATACTTTCCCATGTGGCAAAAACACAATTCTTAATTCTGAGTGTTGAATACAGTAGTTGATCTGATGGCTAGAAAAAGTGGGCTGAGGACCAATTAGCAGAGTTTGTTATATCTGCAAGAATTAACATACAATTCACTTCTTTGTGAAAGGTTTGAAACAAGAAGATGTAATATTTATATGTAGTCCATTACTGTCAATTTCATCATTAGTATTTACATGCCATAGTTTGTTGTAATATCTTTAAAGCTAAACTGTTTCATGTTTCCTTGAGTGGTGTGGTGATTATCATAAGATCAGCACTAATGACAATAACTAATATTGTTGACAAAAACATTAATAAATGGGATAAAAATGTTAGGAATTAATTTAGAAGCAAAAAATTCATTCATATATATTTAAAATAATAAGTCTATGATATCAGAGAGGAGGATGGTGTGAAAAGTTGTTTTCCTTGAGAAACATGTAGTAATACCTATATTTTTCCTCAGTGAAATTACATTATGGAAAATTATATTTCATGTATTTAAAAAATAATAATAGACTGAATTAAGAAGTAACAAAAGATTATTATATTTTAATAATAACTTAAAATATAAAAAAAGCATTTGCTTTCATTATGTGCATTCCAAAATTCTGTACATTCCCCTGTAGATGTGAAAGATGTAATATAAATTAAACTTAAGAACATAGTAAGTAATACAGATATATATTCAGCACATATTCTCAAACAGCTTCTCTCAGTGGTTTTTAATGAATGAAATTAGTTCACTGACATGCTTAATACTGAGCTCTAATTACCCCTTGGTAGACTCACTTCTTTGGTTATTTCGGAGAAAGTTCCGTTTATGTCTACAGGAATAAATGCTGTGCCATTCAGGAATACAAAAGACACAGAGTTCAAGTTAACCCATTCTAACATATTCTATTACCTTTAAAGAAATTTAGCATCAAGAATGCAATCTTTTAAGTTGTATTCCATCTTTCTCTCAAAGGCTCAGGATGGTGTTCACAGTTCTTCCTACTCCAGCTTGATCCCTATAATAATAGGTCTGTGAAATTCCATTATTATAGGGACAACGGCTGATCTGAAGTTAATCAAAGCTAGGAGTTCTCATTTTCTTAATTAACCAATTCTTCATTAACTGTATAAACAGCAGTCCAGGAATTGTTCAAGTATTCTACAGACTTGCATATTTATATTATACTACAGACTAGCATACTTATATTATAATACTGTACAAATAGCTTGTTTCTAAATTGAGGTATTAAACTGAGACTGGTGTGTTTGTGTGTGTTTGTGCAACACACACACACACACACACTGTCTCTCTCCATATATGATTAGACATTCTATAGCACAAAACAGAACTGAAATTCTTTCATGTTTGTCTATAAAGGATTCAAAATGAATCACAATAGAGAAGAAAAAAATATTTTGCCAATTCTTTTTACAGTATTGTTTACAGCCATTGCTTTATTCCTTCACTCTAAATA
Source organism: Imantodes cenchoa (assembly GCA_027560375.1). Classification (NCBI taxonomy): domain Eukaryota; kingdom Metazoa; phylum Chordata; class Lepidosauria; order Squamata; family Dipsadidae; genus Imantodes; species Imantodes cenchoa. The sequence goes on along the minus strand of JANHGD010003846.1, from coordinate 289,386 downwards.
AGTCTATTATAAAATAATCTCAGGTAATCAGGGACAATGTAAGGAGTGTAATGACACTCCTGAGAACAAATGTAGTTGAGTTATAGAGCGGGTAATGTTTCCAAGTCAGGTACGAAGCCTTTCCCTCTGATAACACAGCACCATATTACAGATTTCCCCCGTCCCACTCCAAGGAATTTGTTTGCTAAATGCCTGCAAACCACTTAAACCGTGACTTTAAAAATTGGAAGATTATGAAGTTTTCCCCTGTACTGTAAGCTTTTTGTATGTGTATGTACTGACATTTCCCCCTCCTGCTCATAAGAAATAAAGTCACACTAATATGTTTTAAAATGAAAATAAGCTACATTATTTTAAATGTGGAACATAATTCTTCCGTACACATCTATATCAAGAATCCAAAAATGGGGAATATATTGCTCAATTCTGCCATCTGCAGGACATTTGAGGTTTTTGTTTGCAGTATTTGTACTGCAAAGGTACACAAAATGTTTGTTCATGCACTTTGTAGAATGTGATAAATTATTCTATGTGATCCCTCTGAATTAAAGAAATAAAGACGATAGATTTCAGTCATTTTATTTCAATCTACTGTCGTTTTCTGATCAATAGCTATCAGATAGACAAAGTCTCTCTTTTCAGTTGCTTTTATCATTTTGTGTACAAGACGATGGACCGGATATGGCTGTGTTTTGGTAACTATGAATAAAAATTGAAGGAACACACACACAGCACCCCCCCACACACACACACACACGCACACTGATTTGATAGATGCAAGTCTTTCATATATTTCCTTTTGTTGGTCACATTACTAATCCAAGGATTTAACAAAGTACAGATTATCCTCAATTTACAACGGGTTCATTTAGTGACCATTCAAAGTTACAACAGTACTGAAAAAGGTGGGTCATTTTTCACACTTAAGACTGTTGCAGCATCCCTGTGGTCACATGGTTTACAATTGGATGCTTGACAACTGGTTCATATTTCTGATGGTTGCAGTGTCCTGGGGTCATGGGATCCCTTTTTGCAACCTTCTGACAAGCAAAGTCAATGGGGAAGCCAGATTCACTTAACAACTGTATTACTAATTTAACAACTTCAGTGATTCACTTAACAAACGTAGCAAGAAAAGTTGTAAAATGAACAATTTTCTCACTTAACAACATAAATTGTGGATTCAATTGTGAACATAAATTGAGTAATACCTGTATTTGCATCCATTGGAAATGTATCCATCCATAATGTCCATCCTACTACAAAGTGTTTTCCTTCTTTCTGTTGAAAGACATGGCTGTACTATTAAAAATGCAGTAAATATAATTGCAGAGTGGCGACCATGTTAGTTAACTATTAGCAATTACCTTTAGAATTCTTTTCAGATAATAAATTAATGAAAAGTAAATACCATTAAATACCATTACCGTTGCTGATCCATGTTGTATATTCTGAAATTATCTATCTAGAAAGAATTTGAATTGCAATAATAAATTATCATCAGCAGGACAAGTGAACAGACAGACTCAGATAGACTCAGATAGACTCAGCCTTCCATCTTTCCGAGGTAGGTAAAATGAGGACCCAGATTGTTGGGGGCAATGTAAATATATACATTGC
>JANHGD010003846.1:130558-145533 GCA_027560375.1 Imantodes cenchoa | reverse complement strand
CAGAAAGTCCAGTTGCCTCTTGAAAAAGCACCTTTGGGACAACCATGACCTGGATGACCAAGAATCTCCATAGACATTTATCTTTATTTAAGAATTCTTTTACTCCGTTTACTTTACATTTTTAAGTTATGTTTTAACAGAGGTTCCTAACACTGTTTTCATTTACACAAATGTCTTTTTGGACAGTAAGATCAAATATGGATGTTTGAAAGTTATATTTCTTATAAGATTACAAATTAATTTGTCTATATCCCTACATCATAGTTTTATTTTTTAAACTAAGCTTTTAACTTTGCTAGTATTTATTTTGCTTTTGTTTTTATACTTAGCTTTAAAAAAAATAAAAATAGTTGATCCATCATTATTTAAATTTAAAACGTATGATTTATATAGATTGATCTGTGATCATTAAATGATCTTTTTTGAATATCTGAAAAAGTTAAATAAGATTGGTATCTAAAGTACTTACATCATGACAGTTGCTGAAATAATTTGCCTCAGTGGAATAGCTAAAAGCTCTCATTAACAAAAAATATTACTTTTGAATGAAACAGTCAAGATGCTGACAAACTTAGACTTATATATAATGACATGTTCATGTCCTGGTTTGAGCAAAGGGGGATATTGTAATGTACTGATATACGGAGTATGGATTTGCATAGCCGCCGCTGATTGGCTAATCTAACAGCAGGAAGTATAAACTGCTGTTAGTGGCTGGAAGGCTTCAGGGAAGCCCTTAAAAGTGGCTTCCCTGCAGGCTGCTGGCAGTCCGTATTACAATAAAGGTGCTGAATTGTTCCTATGACTCGCCTCTTCAATTATGCGCGAATCTAACAGAAATGTTCATGCAATTGGCCAGCAAAGTGCAGGAGTGATGCAGGCACCTGGGGCAAGGGTTGGAGAGGTGCTGGGTAGAAATATACACACACCATGAAAGAAGCAGAACATTTGGGAACAAATATTTTGATAGGGAGCCTTGTAAACTACAGCAGAAATTGCAGCTGTGGAAGCATGTGAAAAGAGCTGGTGTAAGGCTGAGGAGCAAGTATAATCCAAGTAGACTATCCATAATCCAATATTACACAATGACTTAAAATTATCAAGGGACAAAACAGAGATTTGGTCAGGAGCATATGAAGGCCAAAACAAAGCAGGAGGCAAGAACATGATTTCACAACGCACAACAGAAAATAAAAAAGTTGTTTCCAGCAATGGAAGGCAGACCCTGTGTAATTTAAATCTTCTCCCCACTTAGCAGGTAGAGGTGAGGCTTTTTCCCTGTTCAGTGGTTGCTAATAATGAGAGACTGAGCTTGCCTGCATTGTCCGCATCTTTAACAGATGAACAGAGTTGGAAGGGACCTTGCAGGTCATCTAGTCCAACCCCCTGCCCAAGCAGGAGACCCTACATCTGCCTCTACCTAGACCCACCCTACATCTGCCGCTGCCTCAAACTCACAACCTCTTGATAGGTATGCCAGAAAGGACAGGAGAGCCATCTGGCTGGGATGCTTTAATTGGATTCTTGCGCTAAACAGAGGATTGGACTTAATGACCTAAATGGCCTTTCCAGCTCTGGATTGCTATAATTCATTTACCCTCCTTAGTACTGCTTTGACTTTTACCTTTATATTTATAGCCAGAATGTAACTGAACTTTCCGGGTGCTGACCTGTGCCAAAGATTGTTGCTTTCCTACCTAGCTGGGAAGTTCCTGAGTTGTTATTAACCAGGGTTGAAAAACAAGGGCCTTAGATAAAATGGATTTACCGTTCAGTCATTAACTGCACAACAGAGTTCTGAGATATCTTAAGCCTTAAAGAGTAGCAAATTTATTGCTGAATAAATTTTTGTGAAGCAATATGTTTCATCAGAAATTATCGAAGGTAGTTTTGGGAACCACTATAAAGACATGCAACAATTGATGGGGTGGGAGGGGAGAAAGAAAGGTGAGATACAGAATTGTCATTATTACTGGCTTTCACTTAGATTCTATTCATACAACTATCTCAGCCTATGCTGATTAGAGTTTTAAATATAGCCTTACAGCACATTGAAAGGCAGACATTCTTGATCAAATAAATGATATTGGATATTAGCAATAGCAACACCTCAGCATAGGTGAATTGTCTTGGCAGGAAACTTGTGTAGTTATACAAATCACAATTTTCTACCATTCTCATTGCCCCTTTTGAAATAGACCAAAATTGTTGACTCCTAATCCACTAAGTCAGGGGTGTTAAACTTGCATTGTCACATCGTCATCACGTGATGTATCATGGCTTCCCCCCCTTTCACTAAACCGGGGGTGGTCATGGCCAGCGCATGATGCATCTTGCCCGCAGGCCATGAGTTTGACACCCCTGCATTAAGTTATATTTCTGATACCAGTTTAGCAACAATTTGTAACTCAATTCCTTAGATTTCTCATATTTCCTATTAATTCTACCACATTTGTACTTAAATAAAATTGAGTTGTGTCCATTTTTCTTTGTAACTATTATCTGATGGGCTACATCGGGTAGAGATTTTGTGCTATTTTAGCATATCAACTGGTTCTGTGTCTAGTGAAGCTTGGCTTTTTCTTGAGCAGCAGTAAACTGAGAATTTAACAAAAGTAAACTGAATATTTGAAAAAACCATTACAGGTATGTTTAAATCAGGATCCTTGGTTTATTTCTATAAGAACATACTTAGGCTTAGAATTTCGTTTATTGGGGAAAGTAACACACTAGGATTGTGTTCATGTATAATGCTAAGCCATGGTTTTTCAGAAGCTAGTGACTTGATTGATATAAGTTGCTAAATCATGGTGTTGGTTTTAAATTTCAAGTTAAAGCAAGAACAAGAAAACATACTTTTATCTCAGTTTAGATGTGAAACTAATCCTTTGGTAGCTAAATAAATCCTTAATTTATTTAGCTGCCAAATTTCAATTCCACAAGAGTCATGGAACCTGGATTTTTGACACATTCTCTTAAGTTAAGCTATTTGAATTTCTTGATTCAAAAATTATTACCCTATGATGCAGCATTTTGCCCAGTTGAAGATTATGGGAATGAGATTTTTAGTAGTACAGGTAGTCCTTGATTTACAACAGTTCATTTAGTGATTGTTCAAACTTACAATAGCACTGAAAAAAGTGACTTATAACTGTTTTTCATGCTTATGATTGTTGCAGCATCCCCATGGTCACATGATCAAAATTAAGATGCTTGTCAATTGACTCATAATTATGACAGTTGCAATGTCCCTGCATGTGGTCTCTTTTTGTGACCTGGCAGAGTCAATAGGAAAGCCAGATTAATTTTAACAATTGTGTTACTAACTTAATAACTGCAGTGATTCACTTAACAACTGTGGCAAGAAAGGTCATAAAATGAGGCAAAACTCAATAATTGTCTCACTTAGCAAAAGAAATTTGGGGCTCAATTGTGGCCATATGTCAAAGACTACCTGTATATCGATAGATGATTAACTCATAAGGATTAAACTTGTTATAGTGATCTCAATCCAGATTTATTTATTTTTATTTTATTAAATTTGTATGCCGCCCAATCCTGAAGGACTCAGGGAGGTGGATGATGTCACATGTGCTTCATTTTAATGTGATCTTTATAAGGCAACATAATTTATAGAAAAAAACAGACAGCCAACTCTATATATTTAAATGTGTAGTATTCTCTTTGTGGGATTTACCTATTCTATAGGTTTAAATAGTTATATTCTGCATCTTTGCAGTTGCTAGGATAAAAGCCTAGAAGAAGGCAAGTACTAAGCATTTAATCATAATTAGATAGAGATTATTTTTTGTTAAATATGGATTAATTTTTTCACAGATTTAGGAGCTGCGTTTAAGTCTTCACTAGCTTTATTGTGAATTGTAATTCTGCTCTTCCAAAAATTAAAGCTGAGAATTTAAAAAAGAAATGACATTTCTGAATCTTTGTACATTTTTAAATATTTGGAAGCTATTTGGCATATTCTTATCAAATTCATATTATAGAATACATAGATATCATTTAAAATGTCCTTAGTAATACTTTATTTATAATTTGCCTAATACTTCTTTCTGTTCTTTTTCCCGTTACAGCTTGAAAAGCAATTGTCATGCTGTCTTATGTAGAAAAGTTTCACTGTATAATCATATTGTTCTGTAACATAAACAGTGCTATAGTGTAGTAATATTAGCACATTGCAAGCAAACTTCAGAATGAGCAAGCGAACAAGGGGTGAAATTCCTTTAGGAAGGTTAGTGAAAGTTGAAGAATTACACTTGTACTTATTCTAGTGAGTAGTTGTAGTATCTTTGTGTATTACAGTGTGACTGCTTTGCGTAAATGTTCTTTGGCCAGATAGATTTCCTTTCTTTCCAAATTAAAATTATATATACTTTTACCTTTTTTTCTGTAGTAGGATTCAAGAACCAATAAGATCTCCAGGTGGTTTTCCATTTGGAAAATGAAAAGGTCCAGATCGTTCTAAACACAATTTGATTTTCTGAAATTTAAAATCAGTTTTCTATTAACATTTTATTTATTCTGCTTGTATCATCAGAAGGGGAAAACATCTTTTTAGAGGAAACATTTGGATTTCATTGCAATTATAAATATAGCTTCCATATAATTATGTCATGTGTTCTTCTTGACAAGCATAGTACATATGTGTGGATATATACTGTGCGTGTGTGTGTGTATATACACACACATACACACACACACACACACACATATCTATATATTCATTAGCCAAACAGGATAATGAAATTCAAAATCTCTGCTAAACAGGTCAACGTTCAGTTTGAATAGGACTAGAAATTTAAACAAAAACTCATTTTGATACTCAGTTATATTATTATGATGGTTTTAATATTTAATCTTTGTATGTCACTGCTATAAGATGGATAGTTTTATAAATTATTTAAATAAATAGTTTGATTCTATAGAATTCTGGGCCTGAATTCATAACAAATTCATAGTAGTGATTTTTTTTTCTCCACAAGGAAATCTTTTGTCTGGGAAAATTGAACATTTATAAAAGTCTGTTCTGCTGAAGATTTTGCTGCAGTTTCTGGAACCACAGTATTTCTTGGAGTCATGCTCCAAGAAATACTGCAACTCCGCTTGAGCTGTGTCATATAGACTAGTAATATTAACAAGGCACCTTTGGCCATCTCATAAAACATCTAATTTTATTCCAGCCTTTTCTGGTTCTAACCCAGCAGCTTTCAGTGGGTTAATCCTGATCTGCTATCTTTCTACAGTGACTAATCACAATTGGATGTAGAGGAGACTGCTTTGAAATGGTTCTGCTCTAGACTATTTTGACTCCATAATAGTTTAGAAGCCTGTACAGATCAGTTTATTTGCTATGTTGTTTTTCATCTTTATTGAAACAATAAAGTAATGGGGCAAAGACTGGAGTGGCTTAATCAGTGCTGGATTGCACATACGGGACTCCTTGATTTACAACTATAATTGAACCCAAAATTTCTGTTGCTAAGCAAGGCAGTTGTTAAGTGAGTTTTGCCTCATGTTACAACTTTTTTGCCACAATTGTTAAATGAATTACTGCAGTTAAGTGAATCATGTGGTCGTTAAGCGAATCTGGCTTCCCCTATTGACTTTGCTTGTCAGAAGCCAGCTGGGACATTAAGACAGTGCAACTGTCATAAATAAATGCCAGTTGCAAAGTGTCCGAAGTTTGATCACATGACCCTGGGGATGTTGCAATAGTCGTAAGTGTGAAAACTGTTCATAAGTCCCTTTTTCAGTGCTTCAGTAACTTCAAACAATCATTAAACAAATGGTTGTAAGTCGAGGACTACCTATACAACTCTGCTTTTCCTTTTGAATTGGGAAAAGGAGGACAGGGCTGATCCATGGCTATGGTATTGGAGTGGGTGTTGCCAACAAGTGAAGTGCAAGCCAAAGAAGATAGAAGGATAATGAATAATTCCACAGTCTGTATGGGAAGAATTCAACCTATTTAGTTACATTTTCCTTAGAGAGAATAAGTTGATAGCTTCAGGTCTTTCATTGTCAATTAAGACTAAAGTGAAATTTAATGCATGCACCCTTTTACCAACCATAGCTAATAGCTAATATTCCAGTTAGAAACTGGCAATTTCCTTTTTAATTTTTGCAAAATTATGTACACTGAGCTGTTTTTTAAGACTGCCTGGATACTTACATTAGTTTAGAATACAACTGTCATCTGGTACCAGGCATATTATGACTTTTCATTAATTTTGATACTCAATGTAAATGCTTGATTTTGAGATACAGATTATATATTGTAGTACCTAACACAAGTCTCCTTAAGTCATCCATAGCAGGCTTTCTTCATATGTTTTTTCATAGCAAGATTCAGAAAACAGACAAAAGATAGAAACCTTTTTCTTGTAGATTCCATTCTATTCCTTGAATAGCCCCTACTTTTAATTCTTAGGTTGTTAATTTTTTCTAGATCTTTTAAATATATTTTATTTTTGCAAAATGTATTTAACTGTACAATAGTTTTTCATAGAGTTGTGATATGTCAATAGATAGAGTATGTCAATATTTTTCCACAATCTATCTGCTATTAGCCTGCTTAAGATTTGTGATGTTAGTATCTTAGTCATGTTTCTAAATTGATTGCTCTACAGTGGCAATTTGCTCCTTAATATTTCATGCTACTCTTCTAAAAACAGATGATGTGCAGGTTTTCCTATATAACATTGGAATCCCAGTGATTAATAGAAAGGGCATCTCTAGAAGAGTGTTAAATCACACAGACTTGACAGTTGAAAAAGTTAATAGGCTACAATAAATAAACTTGTATTGTGAAAAAGACTGACGAAAAACTTGTTATCATATGCAATATAAATCATTGTACCCTAAAAACATGTTAATGTTGATATATAATTTTAATTGCTTCATCTTGTGTTAGGATGAGCACAGCAGCATTCCCATCTCCAGCTGCTGAAATGGCAGAAATGAATCGAATTCAGTATGAAATTGAATATACCGAAGGGATCAACCAGAGAATGAGAGTTCCAGAAAAACTCAAGGTAGCACCACCAAATGCTGACCTTGAGCAAAGTTGTCCTGAAGGAGGACTTCCAAATGCCAGTGTAACAATGCAGGTGCCAGAGCGGATTGTAGTGGCAGGTATGTTTAACTTTAGATGAGGAGTTCTTAACCTAAGTATCCTTATGATAGATTTCAGGGCTTTCATGAATTTCAATGGAAAAAGAATCATAACACTTTTTTCAAATGTATTATATGTTTATTTTTTAATACTTTGATCATTGTACTTGAGCATAATTAATTTATTTTGTAATATGGTCTATGACTTCTGTGCATTTAAATACATTTCTCTGAGGAGGGGTTTATAGAATTCACAAGTCTTTCCATGCAAACCATGACACAAAATAGTTAAACCCCTTTCTTTTATCAGCTCTGTATCTATCTACTACATAATATACATGGGTATATAGGTCATTGTGTATATTATTTAAAATGGTATCTGTAAACTAATATATAGTGATTCCAAAAACATTGCCTACAATCACTAGATGATCTTATACTTTGGATCTCTCTGTAAATTTATATTTGAAGTTAAATATAAAGCACCATGTTTCTACAGTCCATTGCAGCACGACGAAAAACTTAATGTATTATTGACTTGAAACTTAATTTTTTGCAGGTAATAGTGAAGACATTCCACTTTCTAGGCCCCCAGATCTAGATCTTCTACAGTCAACTCCATTCAAGTCTCTGTCGCTAAAAACACCTCCCCGTGTTATTTCACTTAGTGATCGTCCACTAGATTTTCTGGATCTAGAGAGACCTCCACCTCACAATCCTCAGAATGAAGAGGCTAGTATTCTTCTTTTCTTCCTTGCTAATATCACATTTTGCTAATACCATATTTTATTTTAATATTTTATTAAAGTCAAAAACAAAACATTGAAAATGTTCTACATGATAATCCTTTTCGGAATACAGAGGGTTCTTGAATTACAATGATAATTGGACCAGAATTTATGTCGCTAACTCATGCAATCATGTAGTGCAATGTCACACAACTGCATTGCTTAGCCATGGCAATCCCTGCAATCCTGTTGCAGTTGCTAAGTGAGGATTGTGGGTCATTAAACAAGCAGCTATTTGCAACTTCCTGCCAACTTCCAACAACCATAGTCAGTGGGGAGGACCACAAGAAGTTGCAAATCCTAGGAGATTTGCAAACTGGCTGGTAGGTAGGTAAGTGACTTCTGGTGGGGGGAGTAGGTGCACAAGGTAGTACAAGTGGGGAAGCAGGGCACTAGCTTGGTGGGTGGATGCTGCTGGATGGGTAAAGTACAAGTGGCTGAGGAGGGTGTGAAAGTGGCCAGCGAGTCACAGCACAAGCATAGCAAAGTGTGGAGGCTGTGCAGATGGTTGGCATGATACAAGCACAGAGGAGCTGTGCGGGGGGTGGGGGTGTACAAGTGAGTGAGTCTTCCCCAAACAATTTGCAACCTTACCTACGAGTTTCCCTATATTGACTTTGGGGGAAAAGAAGGTCACAGATCATGCTCATGTGACATGGAATGGTGCAGACTTCATAAGTGTGAACCAGTTGCCAAGCACCCAGATTATGATCATGTAACCATGAGGGTCTAGTATGACTGGAAGTTTGAGGAACAATTTTAACCACCATTCATTCAGCAGCATCATAACTTTCAACTGTCATTGAATATGTGGTCATTACCTGAATACCATGTAGAGTATAAAATTTATTCAATATAAACCTTGAATAAGAGTGAAGATATTATCAAAGTGTATAAAACAAACTGATTATTTGTTCTCATTTCACTAGTATTCCTTCTATAATATTGCATGTTAATAAAGTTGTTTAAAGAGCTCTGTGGAGATTAAGAAGCTGAAAGAAAATTAATCTATGCCTTTTTAAATGTTTTGATGTATCTTTGTTAACAGAAACAGGCTTCTAAGTTAAAGGAATCACAAATAATTTTAGTCATTTCAATAACTGTTTAATTATTATACTGTAGTTTCTACATAGTAGATTACCAGTGTTGAAAGTATATATTGTACATTATTTCAAAGATGAGCTTATATTAGTTTTGCAAGGTTGAGGTTCAGAATACAACAGGTTACTCTGAGACCATCCTGGTGAGTTAATTATAAATGTGAGAGCTATGCCATCGTTCACAGTCTTCACAATTGTTCATCCATTTTTATTTCCATGTGCCAAAGTTTAATACCCTAAAGTAGCACTTGAAATCCTTTTTTTAAGATAAACTTTATATAGTTGTAATAATATATAATTAGGCATATAGGGCACTAATTCACTAATTCTAAGATGATGTGATGAAATGTAGTGAGGATGGGGAGGGAGGGAGTGTACTCCAAAGGGAGAACGGGCTACTCAGCCCAGATACCACGTATGAGAGAGAGAGGGTGAAGACAGTCCCTCCCTAATATTTTATCAAGTACATTGTAGGTACAGCTAGTAGAGTCTTTAGTCTGGCATTATAGGTGCCAGACTAAATTCAGCTTGGAAGAATTATGTACCAGTATCATTCTTGGGTTTGGGCCTGACAGGCATATTAATCTCCATCTTTACTGGGTTAACAATAAATTAGTTATCTGACATTGCCCTTATTTAATTTGGGATTTAAGTGCTTATGCATGAGTGACAGACGTTCAATTTCTAAGTACAGAGCTGATAACTGACTCATAAAACTTTTATTTGCCCATAATTTATTTAATGATTTATCTTGATATCCATCTACCAAAACAGTCTGAAGAATTGCTATTGGCTTTATACTATTATAGAAGTTTAGAAGAAAAGAAACTATCAGATCAAGATTTACTGGGTCTGGAAATAAATGCTACACAAACTAGTAGAATTCTATTTTATTTTTATTTTTTGTTAGAGAATATAATACAGTAGCAGAACCTTGAAATCTGATGAAGATTCTTTTTTCCCCTTTTATATCAAAGAGAAGCAGGACGGGATAATCAAGAAAGTTTTTTTCCATCCTTTCCTAAGCTGATGTCCTATAATGGTCATTGGATTTCTTTTTCATTGCTATCTCCATATTCCTCAACATTGGGAATATTGATTTATATGAAATGCTATATGATATTTCCTGGTTACTTAGCTGTTCTAGGTTACAGGAGTAATCAAGCAGGAACAATCGGGCAGTGTGTACTAGAACATTTATTCATTTCCAATAATTCTCTGAATTCTTAGTATTGTATACGAATCCACACACTTAATTGTATATGAATCTGGGTTAGAGTTATTTGTGAATTACACATTTTCAAAATCATTATTGCTAAAATATTGGGGATCATTGTATGAAATAAAAATCTTACATTCTAATAGAAAATCCATTATTTAAAAAGCTTGCATTAGTCAAAATCACTTGCCCACTACATTAAGTTAGTTATTAATGCTATTAATATAGTAAAATGCTATCTTTGATTTGTCCCTTTTCTTCTTCTTTTTTTCTGGCAGATTCGGTCAGTAGGAAGACTGAAAAGAGAACGTTCCATGAGTGAAAATGCAACTCGTCAGAATGGCCAGTTGATGAGAAATGAAGCAGTGTGAGTAGAAAAAGATTATGAATGCATCTGTAAATGAAACCTGATCTTTTCTTAGTTCTTCATTAAGAAATGTTTTCAAGTGTTTATTTGAGCTATTTACAGGCCTTTGATATTAGCCTTGAGGCTCAAAATTGATCTTACCTGTTTGTAAATAACACAATGAAAAAGTTAAAGAGCTATAGCTACTATTTTTAATTCTTTGGATTTCTTTGCTCTCATTTTTTAATGTACAAGGAATGATACTAGGCAGTTGCATCCATATTTTTGCTTCATAACAATAAATTAAGATACCTTAAGCACCCATCAGTCTTCATTGCATTGGAATAATGCAGAGAGTTGGGCAGCAAACAAATTTAATAACTAAATAAACTACATGTATGAAGTCCTGTGATATATTGCAACCTTACTCTTTAAAGCATACCTAAATCAAGGGTAACTTCTCAGCATATTCTTGTTTTATTTTTAGATGTTCTAACTACATAAAAAGGAGAGCTAGGACCTTTAATTCCATTTCCTCCCAAGGATGTCTATAAGGCCCACAAATTCATTTTAGAAAATAAAAAGTGGATATTGATAGCCTGGTGGCTTATTGGAGAAATAAATACTTTCCCAATAAAGACAACAAAAGTGTTAGGGAAGTTATGGACGTCCAGAGGGAGATGGTTGGCAGCAGCCGTGCCTGATTTGTAATTTGTCTGTTTTCTGACTGGCTGTGTTTATCATGACAGCCATTTTATGAATATGTAAGCTATCCTACCATGGCAGCCATTTTAATAATGTGCCCCCAATACGCTGTTAATGTTACAGGGCAGGGGTCCTCAAACCTGGCAACTTTAAGACTTGTGGACTTCAACTCTCAGAATTCTACAGCCAGTAGCTGGCTGGAGAATTCTGGGAGATGAAGTCTGCAAGTCTTAAAATTGCCAAGTGTGAAGACCTCTTATAGGTGTTCCCCTGAATAATTTCTCAAAGGTTTTCCATCTTCTTTCTTTCACCTGCAATTGGGGAAAAGGAGGAAGCTAGATGAAGCAACTAACTAAATACATGAAGCATATTTAAAGATGTTATATTCAAAGGATAAATATTCCAGATACATAAATAAAAGATTTGTTAGATCAGCACCACCACCCCCAACTTTTTGGGTAGCAGGGATCAGTTCCATTCAGAGAGGTTTTTCTGTGGCCTGGAGAGGGCATGATTTTGTGTGCTGCCTGCATCTCGCAGATGGGGCTTGTTTGCGTGGCCTGGTTGCTGGTGTGCCACAGACCGGTGCCAGTCTACAGACCAGGGGTTGGAACACCTGTGTTAGATGACAACTATTCTAAAACTTTGTCCAGTCAAAACCAATTTTAAAGATAAATAACCATGAGATAATAAAGCAAAAATCTTGAAGTTGCCTATTAACTGATAGCATTTGAACTGAACAGCTATATCAGTCATCTGATGACATTGGGGTGAGGTATATTATATTGCATTCTAAGGATTGGATATTATTTTTAAATTTATCTTTATCATTTCATTTGCATTTGCTAATATATATATTTTCTATTGATGTCACTTTTTTCAGGTAAATGATTTATAACTATATACATTTTCTAAATACATCTGGAATAATTACAAGTAGTTCTTGTACCTTCTGTTCTTCACATGTCATCTAATAATTTCAATTAGATATTTCACACAGGCTGTATTTAAAAGCCTTAAGTTTTTATTGATGTTTAAATATTTAGTTTTAGATATATAAACTGTTAGCTTTATTGTCCTAATTTATTATCCAGCATTTTTACAAAAATCCATGCTTTTCCTCTGTTAGAGATGCTTATATATATATATTTGTAGGTGGAACTGTTTGTGCTCTAGTAAATTAACTATATGCAATTCTAGCATGTTGTAATAATGAAATATTCTGTGTCCAAACCTTATCAGCTCAGAAGAATTTTATAGTTCCATTTTTTTTGTCTACCTAATGAATAATATTATTATTTATGTTGTCGGCATTGCATTTGTCCCATAGTGGTGTGTGTAAGTGCCTTATCTGATCAGCTTTTGACATAGAATGTTACTTAAATGCTCCCCCGAACTAATAATAACTAGATGAAAGAAGTGATGAGCAACCATGATGCCTTTTCTGCTAATTAATTTAAAGAGAACACTTTCCAATGATCAGAACTGTTCTTCGTGATAGCACAATATTGAGACTAACTGGAAAATAAAAATGTTATAGTACCAGTCATCTTTTATAGCTAAAAATGAAATACAAGTATCTTCACTAAAAATTGATTATTCACTGCTTACTGTCAACATTTGTTTAGTTATCTGAAATGAAGCTTATTGAATTATATTGCACACATACATATATGGTGTGTGTGTGTGTGTGTAATAAAATCAGATATAAATGTAATTGATCTTGTGGGTAAATTCTAGAACTGTGGGATTTTATTTCTCCCCAATAAATATTATATCCTGATTAGGGAAATTTCTTCATAAATAGTAAGTAGCTGGGATGGAAAAGAGATACTGTTTATATTTTCCTTTCCACAAATAAGGTGTATCTATTCAAGTTTTCAGGGCTGTTATTATACTTTATCCCATCATTTTTATATATAATTAAAGGTGGCGACTTGATGGTTGCCAAATATTCTATCACATGCCTAATATAGGTGAGTTTAGAAAAATGATTTTATGGCCATAGATTCTTTGCAAATATTACATACATGTGTGTACAGTCAGACTTATTTCTTCAATATGTTGTATAGTATCTACATATAAAGAAGTTTTATAATGTTAAACTGTTGTCAGCAAATTATGTGAAATGGTAGGCTTTGTGCAATCATTAAAGAGATCTTAGCTATACAGTCGTCAATGCAACTGTAATGGAAAAGTTAAATGTAGAATAGTTTCGGTGCAGAAAGGCCAGTCTTGGTTTGCATGTTAATAACATTTTTTTAGAACTTCAAGCTGAAAAATATTACATACATGCTTATATGTTTAATTTCCACAATTATGGGAAATTTGATATCACTTGTTATGTTAGTATTAATATGGTCTATTTCTTTGTGTCTTTATGTAAATGATTCCTAAGTTAATCCATTTAAAGTATATGTCATCCAAAAACTAGGGAAGGCTGTTAACTCATAGCTGTCCATTGCTTTGTTTGTATTGGGTTTAACATTCACTTTCCACAAAGAAAATAAGCTGGGAAAAATCTCAAATTCTTGATAACCACTGCCAGTCAAAATAAATGGTACTGAACCAATTACTTGGTTTAATATAAATTCATTTATTTTGTACCCACAGGTGTTTTTGTTATGAATTGTAATGTCAGACTTCTGCAGTTTCAAACACTATATGTATTTACAGTAATCAATCTTGCAGAGGCTCATGGGGAAATATTTGTGAGCTTAAAGCAATAATTTAGGTATTTTTAAATGTATAAATTAATTTATTCACTGCTACAAGTGAGACCAAGTTTAAAGCATTTTAAAATTTATAACAGGTTACTATACTGAGAAATTTAAGGAGTCATTGTCTCTCCAGCCAGATCTATTGCCAAGAGCTTTATTTATTTTAATTAGATTTTTTTTAGATCATAGATAGCAAAATTTTCCAGGTGGAAAGCAGGAAATATACAAACAATCCAATTTAACAGAAAGGAAGGAATGAAGGAAAAGAAAGAGAGAAAGAGAGAGAAAGAAATCTAGTTAGCTGAAAGAATATTGGGGGCTCCAGTGTAATAGATCTCAAAACAAATAGATCATAGTCTGATATCAAAAATACATTAAGATTATAATACTTTTAAAGGATTCATAAAATGTAACTGATTAAAAATATTTTAAATGGGCAAGTTAGATGGTCCGTCACCAGAAAAGGAATATATAAATATTACAATTACCTGAAAGGAAGCTGGTCCAGAATTTAAATTGAACTACACCTCCCAACAAAAAATTAAGATTAAAAAAAGTGCTTCTGTTATCATTTTCTCAATCTAAGTTAAACCAAGAGCAGTTATCTAAGAAAATACAGTCTTTCAGGTAATACATAGTACATAGTAAATACATAAACATCATGTGCAGGCCTTGTATTTTGCTTAGAATAGTTAGCTGCTAATGATATTCAAAGTCATAAGATCAGAGAAATCTACGAAACTGAGCTTATTTCCTTGGAAGAATGCTCTTGTTTATACATTATTCAGGATTGTGCTGACAGCTCTTCAAGTTTGTCTTTTATGTAAAACTTGAGTAGAAGCTGTCGACATTATTTCATATGGCTATAATTTCAAAATGTAATTTAAATAAAATACCGTGTTTCCCCGAAAATAAGGCAGGGGCTTATATTTTTTGGGGACCCCAAAAATGCCCCTGGCCTTATTT
>JANHGD010003846.1:101690-115173 GCA_027560375.1 Imantodes cenchoa | reverse complement strand
GGGTGGCTTAGACGCGGTTCCTGTGGAACCGAGCCGCCCAGCGATGGCGGTATTGGATTCCCCCTCCGGAGCGAGGGGAAACTCCGTGGCGCCACAGCTGTAGACACGCCCCTTCCAACTTCTTGTAGGCCCATTGGGCTGTTTTTCGCTCTCCCCAGGGTTCAGGAAAGTTTGGAAGCCTGTGGATGGCAAAAAACAGCCCAACCGGAAGTTTGGAAACGAACTTCTAGTTGGGCCATTGGGCCGTTTTTCGCCATCCACAGGCTTCAGGAAGCTTTCCTGAAACCTAAGGAGAGCGAAAACGGGTGAAAAGAAGGCCGAAAATCAGCTGGCGCATTCTGGCGCGTGCTGGAGCTGACATATGGCAACATCTCGCGTGCCGTCAGATGTGGCTCAGCGGGCCACCTGTGGCACGCGTGCCATAGATTTGCCATCACTGAGCTAGAAGATCTCCAAATTCCTTTCCAACTCTATTTTGACCGAATGCTATATACGTAACCCTGGGAAATTATAATCATTGTAAATACATGCCAGTTGCCAAGTGCCCAAATTTTGATCATGTGACCCCAGGGATGCTATGATGGTCCTAAGTGTGAGAATAGATCATAAGTCCTTTTTTTTTTGAGCAGGGAGTTGGACCAACTGTTACTTTGTTATTCTGTTACAGCTCCAAATTGCAAAATAATTCATATAGGTGACTTCATCTAACTGATGGTAAAATCTCCACTTCTTTTTATATCCCTGCCGTTTTTGTGACCCCCTATGGAAGGAGTTTGTCACATGAGTGTCTGCAATAGTCCAAACGCTGAGCTTTGTAATGACACCTCACAAATGCTGCCCTAGTGTCTTTCGGGGGCAATATCAGTTGCATCAGTGCTACAATTTGGGTACTATTGCTATCTGGATAGCAAGATGCAATAACAACGTTTGTGTGGATTTGCTGAGTGCATGTGGTAATTGCACTCGGCATTGTTGTTTTTGCCATTGTGTTCTTTCCAGGGGGTTGTTTTTTTCAACCTCCCTGTCTGTGCCTTGCCTCTGCTACACCCTATTTGTGGTCCTTTCAGGCTCCGCCTCCTGCCCTCACTACACTGCTGCTCCATATTCGGTGCTCCATATTCACAGTGAGACGGAGCTCCATATTCACAGTGAGACGGAGCTCCATATTCACAGTACTCTGATGGGGACATCTAATGTAAGGGGGCACTGAGGAAACAAAATACAGTCGTATGAATAGTGCCTAAGAAAGTGTTCTCTAATAAAGTGTCCTCTTTATAAACTGTCCCCTATAAAGGTAAAACCTTAAACGTATCCCCCATAACAGTGCCTCAGCATCAGATCCACCTGCATAACACTATGTCTGCAGCAGATCCCTTATAATAGTGTGCCATTCCTTGATATTCTCAGCTACAGTGCTCTCATAACAATAAAGGACGCATTACTGACAGTTCTTTCACTACTGTATTTTCTTGCAGAAAAATACTACGGTACCTCCTCGTGCTACATACAAGGATGTCAAAGCAGAAAAGACTAGTATATAAAATTCCTTTTAAACTGGAAGTAGTAAAATATGCTGAGGAACATGGAAACAGAGCAGCGGAGAGACATTTTGGGTCACCTCCAACTGAAAAAATGATAAGAGAGTGGAGGAAACAGATGGATCGGCTGCAAAAAGTAGATAAAGGTAAGCACACTTTTCGTGGGCATGCTGCAAAGTGGCCACAGTTAGATGTGGACTTGAAAGAATGGATCACACGTCACCGGAATAATGGCTTCTCAGTTTCTACCAAAATGATAATATATGAAGCCAAACGCATTGCTGTAGAGAAAGGCATTCAGGATTTTACTGGATCACCATCCTGGTGCTATAGATTTATGAAGCGATGTGGCCTTGCTGTGCGCACCAAAACTAGAATTGCACAAAAAATGCCAAAAGAATATGAATCTAAGATTCTGTCTTTTCATAAATTTGTCATTGATGCTAGGAAGAAAAATGATTTTGAAATTGGCCAGATTGGGAATATGGATGAAGTCCTGCTAACCTTTGATGTGCCATCTAATAAGACTGTTGATCTGAAAGGTGCCAAAACCATAACCGTGAAACGCTCAGGACATGAGAAAAAACATTACACGGTTGTGTTGTCCTGCTGTGCAGATGGCACCAAATTGCCACCAATGTTAATTTTCAAAAGGAACAACTTTCCAAAAGAAGTGATTCCACAAGGAGTTGTTGTGCATGTTCACGAGAAAGGACGGATGGACGAAAATGGAATGAGAGTATGGGTTGAAAAAGTGTGGTCCAAACGTCCTGGAGGGCTTCTGAAAAAAACTGCTTTATTAGTGCTCAACCAGTTTAGAGCATATATTAGCGAAGCTACAAAAAAGAGCTTTAAAGAAGTGAAGACTCATCTAGCTGTAATTCCTGGAGGTCTTACCAGCCAGTTGCAACCTCTTGACGTTTCCATCAACAAACCTTTTAAAGTCTTTATGCAAGAGGAGTGGACCAAATGGATGGCTGCTAGTAATCATGATCTGACACCTACTGGACGAATGAAGAGGCCCACTATCACTCAAGTTTGTGAATGGGTTAAAACATCATGGCACTCAGTGAAGGACGAAATCGTCGTACGGTCATTCAAAAAATGTGGCATTAGCAATGCCTTAGATGGAACTGAAGATGATATCATATATGAAGATAGCGAAGAAAGTGATATAAGTGATTGTGAGCAACTGAGCTTCATAAATTCTAACACTAGCGATGATGAGTTCTTGGGCTTTCTAGAAAAGTAGAAGAGTGCTTAAACCTTAAAAGTCTTTTCTCATTTGTTAATGACAGTGATGATGGTTCTTAATACTGTTGACTTGACATGGTTGAAATATTATTCTGCTATATTTTATTAAATATATTAGTACACCATTTGGTTCAGAATATTTTTCTCCTCTAAACCTAGGTGCGTCTCATGGTCAGGTGCGTCTTATTGGGCGAAAAATACAGTAATTTTATATGGCTGTTTTTTTCACTACCTACCATAAGTCACTTTAATAAAATATGTAGAATGATGCACAATAGCAGTTAAGAATGTGTTTTGTACTATGCCTGTTTATGCAATAAAATACATTCAAAGGAGATATCTTCATGAAGAGTTTTTCTTATGTAGTAATAGGTTTTTTTTAATATGCTGTATTGATACTCATTTTCAATAAACAGAAATGCAAACAATCTGGTTTCGTTCTAGTAGCTTTAGTAACTGAATAATGTTTTAAAAATCCAGATAAGAGTTTTCCTAGCTATGAAATATTATGCCATAACAAATTGTTACAATTTATTGCCTGACTATCACAGGTCTATTAAAAAAATACTTAAAACTGAAATAGTAAAAGGTCAACAACATTACCCAGTAGTGTAGAAAAATATCTGTGTGGCTCACAGCTGATTGCAGCATCTGGCCAACCTTGGCTGATCTTAAAAAGCTTAAAGAGAGTTGGACCAGAAAGTCCTTAAACGGAAGATTATCAGGAAATCATGGGGATATAGGCTAGACTGGGAGGGGGGAGAATTCTGCAGAAGACAACTGTGCAGTGATGAAATCTAAAAATTTTCCCTACCGGTTCTGTGGGCGTGGCTTGGTGGGCATGGTATGGCTTGATGGACGTGGCAGGGGAAGGATATTGCAAAATCTCCATTCTCATCCCACTCCTGGGGGAAGGATGCTGCAAAATCTCCATTCCCACCCCACTCTGGGGCCAGCCACAGGTGGTATTTGCCGGTTCTCTGAACTACTCAAAATTTCTGCTACCGGTTCTCCGAACTACTCAAAATTTAAGCTAGCGGTTCTCCAGAACCTGTCGGAACCTGCTGGATTTCACCCCTGCTCTTTCATCCCTCTGCTGCGGCTCCCTGTCGCTCAAAATATGCATCACAAACCACCAATGTGTGATACCCGCCGGCATGCAATTTATTGAGCTTTTTGAACCCCGGAAGGCCAACCATGGATAAATCCAAGAAAAGAAAAGTTTCAGAAGAAACTACAGAAGAAACTACATATGCTAGTTTTATGGGTGCTCAGAAATTAGGCATGGGAAGTGTTTTGTGGCTCCCAGTGTTTTCTGTGGGAAACCGGTCCAAATGGCTCTTTGGGTGTTTAAGGTTGCCGACTAATTGTTAAGTTTAATCCTGCTTAGTTTTTAGAGATCAGACAAGTTTGTTACTACTTGAAAACTTTATTGAAAATCTCTTAAATAAATAAATAAAGCATAATAGTAGTTCCCCCCCACTCTCACGCTTTTTACATTCTCATAATGTTGAAAATAAAGTAGATGTTTGTACTTTTGGCTACAGTACAGTACAGATAATAGTCCGGTAAGTAGATACTGGCACGCAGCTCTCAGTAATTGCGGAAAGTTTATAAACCTGCATTTATAAACCTTCAGTGTATTTGGCGTTGGACCGCGTCGCAGAACTGCGATCTAGTTACGGTGCACCTTTTTGAACCGGCCATGTTTATAGCAGCGCCAAGTTTCATTCGCTAGAAGGCAGCTCCGAGCCCGGAACTCAGCCGGACCAGAAAGGAAGTGGCACGAGTTTCCAGCCGACGCTAAATCAATACCCCGGCTACGATGGCGTCGATGCTCTTACGCTCGCTGCTTCTCGAGACTTCTCAGCGACTGTTCGCGGCGGCGAACGGAGCCGCCTTGCTTCGTTCTCAGCCGCGCCGAAACAAAAAGCTCTGGCTCCGAGCTTACCTGGAGCAGCAGCGCTTGCTGGAGCCCCCCAGACGCCGGTAAGAGGGTCTCGGGTGGAAGAGACTCACGGTATTAGATGCAGGTTTAGCGCGAGAGGAGCGCTTTTTCTCTTCGCAACGCGCAAGCTTTGGCCAGAGCTTGGAGTCTCAAGGTCTGAAGAAGTTCCAGGCTCGACTCGGGCTGCTGCAGTGGCTGCTTATGCTGCTTGGAAGAGAAAGCAGAAGGCCGAGAGGCAGGCATCCTCCAGAGCAGGGGTCTCCAACCTTCGCAACTTTAAGACTTGTGGACTTCAACTGGCTGAGGAATTCTGGGAATTGCCAAGGTTGGAGACCCCTCTCCAGAGTGTATCCAGTTTGCAAGAAGACGAGGTGTGTGTGTATGTATGTGTATGTATGTATGTATGTATGTATGTAAACGGAGGCTTGACCTAAACTAGTGTTTTTCAAATGTAACTTTTAGATAAACGGACTTCAGTTCTGGGTTCAATTCTGGTTGGGGAATTTTGGGAGTTGAATGTCACTCATAAAGTTGTCAAGTTTAAAAAGCCTCTGAGTTTGTGGGCATACAAGCAAATACTTACGCAGGTGAAAGAATGTCTGTGGTTTAGCTTGGCATACTTAAAAAAAAAAGTGGAAAGGGGAAAAACTCTTTTGAACATAAGAATTTGACATGAGGTTTCCCTGTTTCCTATTTAAAGTCTAAATAACAGCAACAAGTTTAAACACAAATAAAGTAAAACCAGTCTTTGAAACAAGTGCTTCAGTTCTTTTAAAATAATCTTCAGTAATTTCTACGTTTTTGAATTACGATTATGATACACAAAAGATAGAGGAAAGTAATGTAATTGCCAATTCATGATCTCCCCAACATATACAGTACGTTCATAAAGTATTCAGACCCCCTTCACTTTTGTCAATTTTGTTATGCTGCAGCCTGATTCTACTGGTTTTTTTCCCCAAATTAATCTACCCTCAGTACCCCATAATGACAAAGTGACAACAGAATTTAAGAAATGTTTGTAAATTTATTTTAGAAAATTCATCATTAGGGATTCCACTAAACAGTGGAATTCTAGTAAACAGTGATTTTTTTTATCTAGTATTGAATTATTTATTCTCATTGCAATCTGAAATATGCTTAACAAATTTCTCCAGCATGTTCATCCAATAATCCAGCTCAGAAAATCATAGCCTTTACAGTATAGAATTCTTTTCATGCCTAAAATATGATGCCATTGCAATTTAATATTTTGTCTAAAATTGTCGTAATCTTTCTCCCACATAGAAAATTTCTTTCTTGACTATAAGCCCTTGATTATATATAATCCATACTTGAATCTAGGAAGATAAAATCTGTTATTTCAATTTCTTCTCTGTCAATTTATATTTGGATGGTATTGCTAGTTGACAATCTTAGGATTTTTGTGGAGTATCTTATGTTGAAAAATAAACCAGTTTTAACATTGTTTTCCAATTACAATAAGATACCACTTAAGTATTCCTTGCTTTCAAACTTTATAATGGCATCAACATTGTGGTGCTTCTAAAGTTGTGCTGCTTCTCTTAGCAATTTTTACTTTAAATTCTTAATCTAGTATTACTCATAAATCATCCAGATGATTATATAATGGTAAATTAAGTCGTAACATTCCTTCTACTAGTGCAGGGGTCAGCAACCTGCAGCTCTGGAGCCGCATGTGGCTCTTTCATCTCTCTGCTGCGGCTTCCTGTCACTCAAAATATGCATCACAACTGCCAATGTGTGACATCCACTGATGCGCAATTTATTAAGCTTTTTGACCCCCAGTAGGCCAACCATAGATAAATCCAAGAAAAGAAAAGTTTCAGAAGAAAACAGAATCTTTAATTGAACTATATATGCTAGTTTTGTGGCCGCTCAGGAAATAGTTAGACATGGGAAGAGTTTTGTGGGCCCCAGTGTTTTCTTTTCTGTGGAAAACGGGTCCAAATGGCTCTATGAGTGTTTAAGGTTGCTGACCCTTGTACTACCGGTAGTACTTTATAGAAAAACTTGCAAATATAACTGTAGCCAGTCCCACCTGCTTTTTCTTGCTTACCTTTCACACTTGGTCAACAAAAGGTTCATATGAAAGGCCATGTTCAAGTCAGTATCGGATGCTAATTTGGAGTGTTATGGATGTATCTGATATCTTTGTCTCAAAATATGGAGATAAATTTTGATAAGACTTGTTGCTGTTAGTAAGACTTAACTCTGAAGGTTGAGTTTTTAGATGTCATTTTATCCTTTAATTAACTTAACTGCTTTTTTTCCTCAACCAATCCTACGGCACAGAAATTATATAGGAATAAAATACAGAAAGGATTTCATGAAAACTATTTTGAAGTCTTAGGGGAAAATGGGATATGACTTTAACAAATAAATACAAGTTACACCAGGTTTATTAATTTTTATCTTGAAAAATATATTTAGATTACATTAACTGTCTTTACCAGTATATTAACATGTTGTTTTATTTATATGTGCTTTGCAGAGTCTAAATTAACCCGTGGAAGAGTGAAATACTCATGTATGTGATTTTTCAGGAATAAACAATACGGTAGAATATTGCTGACTAGAAACAAGAGTTTTTAAGTTTTCTTAGCTTGCTCTATTGGGCTAAGAAAATTTGAAGTAAATGATATTAACAAAAATTCCACAATATTGTGATACAAGCTGTAGAGACTTTCATTTCCATGTTTCATACTTGCAAGTTCTTTTATAAACCTCTGGACAATACATGAGACAAAGAAATGAAATTATAGAAGTTTCTGTTCTTGAAATATATTTGTTCACAGTAGTCAGTTTGGAAATTGTCTTTGCCATGACATATCTTTGATTTCCACAATGAAGATTTTCAAACTGTATATATACAACCAGAATTTCAATACTGGTTTTTAAGAGTACAATTGGAATAAGATACTTGATAGCTTTAGTCTCACCATGAAGTCTGTCTTGACTAGGTTGTTTTTTATATATTTGCTTCTCTATTTCTGCTCTCCTTTTATGTAGGTCTGAGAAGCCTAACTGGGATTATCATGCAGAAATAGAAGCTTTTGGCCACCGGATACATGAGACATTTCCAGTCGACCAACTCAAAACTGCATTTGTTAATCCCTGCTATATAAAAAATGAAGAATCTAAACGCCAAGAACTTGGACTAGAAAAAGAAAACTTTGCTCTTAATCTTAAGGACAATCAGGAACTTTCTTTACAGGGAGCTTCCTTTTCACACTCTTATCTCACACAATGCTTTGAAGAAGCCTTTCCAAAAATGCCACCTGCTGGCATTGAGGCACTTGTTAACTATCTCACCAGTGAAGAAATAGTATCCTACATTGCTAGAAACCTATCTTTGCAAGACTTGACACTTTGTGCAGAATTTCCCGTGCCACCTAAAGTGCTGCAGCAGACTTTTTTTGCTGTAATAGGAGCTTTGCTTCAAGGTAACAGCTCTCAAAGGACAGAGATCTTTGTCAGGGTAAGTTGTTATTACAGAATGTAATGTTATGGTTAGTAAAAAAAAAAAGTTCTTTGTATCCATCCAGGATTACAAAGCTGGTAAAATGCATAAGAAAATATATCATATTGTTTCAGGGATTAATAGATTAATGTTCAATTGCCTTTGAGGTTTTACTTAGTAAGATTGAGATAGAATTGTTTTAATGAGTTAATAGACAAGATTACTTAGAGGAGAGACTGTCAAAAAACACTTATCCTTAAGAAAACAAAGAATTTCATATACTATCACACTACCAAACTTTGGCAACATTTTTCTTCATAAACAATTAAAATTGGTGATCCAGACTTTTTTAACATAAGATTTGCATGGGTGCAATATTCTGACACAAATTTGCAAATTAGATTAGCAGAACACATATTAAGAGAATTTTAAAAATTCTTTCTTCCTAATATGCAAATTAGATTAAAGACTTGGGAAAACCACTGGAAAATTACATGTAGAGATCCAGCCATACTGCCAGAATTTTAGTGCAGTATTATGTTTTATTTGCTTGTTGATTACTTGGAGGTTGTGGAAGCATTTATTTTAGACCAACAGTGCCCTTACTGCTCTATAGGATGAATAATATAAACCTCACAAAATATCTAGTGGTTGGTTGGTTGGTTGGTTGGTTGGTTGGTTGGTTGGTTAGTTAGTTAGTTAGTTACGAAGTTAGTTGAGAAATGTTATTTTATGTAACCTTCAGAGAAGTTGACTTCATGGAAGATAATTTCAGAAAGTTTATATTTGACATAGTTTATAGACTTCCTTAGTGCTTAATTTCACTTAATTTTGATTATTTTATGAAAATTAAACATGTCATGGCTTTGCTTGTCTCCCAAACTATTTTGCAATGTACCTACTTCCGCCGTTTTAATCTAGAGAGACATTTCTCTCTATTAGTTGTGTTGTGTTGTGCTATGTTATGTTGTTATGTTAGTTAATAAAAATTATCTCAATGCTTGAGAGGTAAAGTAGATTTGTAGTGTTATAATGCAGTAATATCTAAGCATTACAAAAATATACCCTAGTAAGTAAGAGTTCTTTTTTATTTGAAAAAACAATATGTAGGTAGTTCTCAAATTATGACAATAATTGGGATCAGAATTTCTGTTGCTAAGCAAGGTTTGTTAAATGAGTCAGACCTAATATTGTGACCTTTTTGCCATGGTTTTTAAATGAGTCACTGCAGTTGTTAAGGGACTCATATAGTCATTAAACAAATCTGGCTTCCCCCATTGACTCTGCTTGTCAGAAGCTGGCTTGGAAGAGTGCAGATGACCATTGATCAAGTGACCATCATAAATACATGCCAGTTTCAAAGTGCCCAAATTTTGATCACTTGCTACGATGGTTATAAATGCAAGGACCAGTTGTAAGTCACTCTTTTCAGTGCTGTTATAACTTTGAACAGTTGTTAAACGTTTGCAAGTTGAGGTCTATCTGTATTATCTATCTCAATAATGATTATTGCTATTATTTGAAAATAACTCAAAGAATATTGTCTTTTTAATATTTGTTTACAGGACTTCTTCATCCCTCAATTGATAGGAAAGGAACTGTTTGAGATGTGGAACGTTGTAAACCCCATGGGCTTGCTGCTGGAAGAACTGGCCAAGAGGAATATAAGTGTTCCAGAACCAAGGCTAACCAGGCAGTCAGGAGCTACCACTGCTTTACCCTTGTTCTTTGTTGGGTTATATTGGTTAGTAAGATTTCAGGATAATTCAGACTTGCTACTATGTACTGAAGATGGACCACTGTCTTACCAGTTATATATTTCATACATATGTTTGAATGGAATTTCATGTAGAAAATAAAACATGCATAAACGTAGGCAGTTTATGCCTCCAAGTAATAATATGTCAGGAGAAGAACTGGTTGGCCACTGATAAACATGCTGCATTCAAGTTGCCTTGGCACGTTGATCCTACAGGGTAGAGAATTCCAATTCCACTTCATATAAGTGATAATAAAATCCAAAATAGCTTTTCATATTTCCAGTTATTTGCAGTGTATATCATAGCTTGTAAAGAGTTATATGTTTTTGTTGGCTTCTGTTCTCTAAAGAATAAGTGCTATTCATTGTCCCATTTCAAGCTTACATCTCTACAAGATAAGAGTGATTTCTGACATGAAGAGACACGTTCTGGCATTCTTCAGTCTATTTCAGGAGTGATGACTTTGCAGTGTGGTTCAGAAATAATAGTGTTATAACTTGC
This sequence comes from Imantodes cenchoa, assembly GCA_027560375.1. Taxonomy (NCBI): domain Eukaryota; kingdom Metazoa; phylum Chordata; class Lepidosauria; order Squamata; family Dipsadidae; genus Imantodes; species Imantodes cenchoa. Next base: position 104,688 of record JANHGD010003846.1, on the reverse strand, counting down.
TCTTGTGAAGCTCACTAAAATTGCGTTTGAGCTACTTCTATGGGTTTTGAGCCTTTAAAAGACTGGAGACTTTAATTTAGTCTTTATCTTGTTTTTGTCTTAGTCTTGTCTTTTTTTGTATTGCTTTTTATGGATTATACTTGATCTTTTTTGTCCTGAATAGTGGAGTAATTTTACAAATTCAGGTCTAGTTTGTGCATGGACAATTGCTTTTCTTGTTTCTTATTTTTTGTAATTTGTGATTGTACAGTATGATTTATAAACACATTAACTTAAGGAAATTAATTGCTTTGCATTGTTGGTAGTGGTACAAAGAATATTGAGACTATCAGGAAATGGAGAGATTAATTTACTGATTTTTGTCCTTTCCCTGTAAAATCCAGACCATCTTTCTTAATACTTTTGATTGTTTTCTAGGAGCAAAGTCAGGATCTAATATTTCATCATTTGTTAATTTTCATTTCAATACATTGCTTACAATCACTACAGAACAATCTAATAATAAAGATAGCAGATAGATTTCTTAAAACAGAAATGCAGAAGAACAGTTTTAAAATCAGTTTATACAAATAATAGACTAAAATTGTTTTTCGCACTATTAGGTCATGCCTGCTGAGATAATTTTATACCCAAGGAGCTATTTGAGCTACCAGTTTTTCAGTCTTTGATTTACAAAGAGGCTATGTACCCCTTATATTAAGGCTTTCTCTTAGTTATTGAATAAACAGACTGTATGTTACCTAATCTGATTGATCAGTTGCATAATCATAGACTTCATAAAGGTATTTCTTCTTTTTTCAGTGATAAGAAGCTTCTAGCTGAAGGTACTGGTGAAACAGTATTGGCTGCTGAAGAAGAGGCTGCTCGTGTGGCCTTGCGGAAACTTTATGGCTTCACTGAGAACAGACAATCGTGGCATTACCCTTCTTTAAAATGTGAGAAGAAAGCTGAAAAAGCTATTAGCAGCAGCTAGGCAAAAAAGTCATGTCCATGTGCAACAATACTGCATTTCAGGAAGAACATTTTTCTCTTCTGTTCCATTTATCTAAATTAAAATGCTTGAATAAAAACGATCTATCAAAGGATTCATAAGATAACTGCATTCATTTTATTGTTGTAGAAAGCAACTCTTCATTTCCTTGTACTGTGAATATTTGCATTGTCCAAAGAAAGGGATTATATATTTCATTTCTTGATGGAGAGCTAAAATTAAATTTGTGCCATCTTTATGATCACCCAAGTGAATTTGTGGCTGGGTATGTTTCTTTACCTAGGTTCAGCTTCATGCATTTATCTCTTAGTAATTTGCAATCTTTACCCAATTTCCATCCAAGTTTCTAATCTCTTAAATACATTTGCAAGGACTATGAGCATCTACTAGGAATTTCTCATGTGAAATCTCACTAGAACAAATAGTGATTGTACAATACAACATGTTCCAATTATGCATTCAAAGGATTCCCTCCCCCCGGCACATATTTAGAAAGAAGACCACTGACACAGCTTTAAAAACATTCACCTGTGTTTGAATATATTTCTATTTCAGCTTTCATTACGATGGAATGCATATGTAGTCTTCAAACCTCTTGAATTTCCTCCTTAAAGTGACATCAACATCTATTAGCTATAGAATAATATCATATACCAATTACATGGGATTGAGGGAGGAAAGGACAGATTCTGTGCCGTTACCAGCCTAATGATTCTACTACATCTGCTCTTTGTGAAGATATGAGAACACTGCTACAAAATAAATCATATTATATATATACATTACAAATATATTTACAGAGATAATACTATTTCAAGGTATATAGAAATTATTTAATGTTCTGGATATATACTTTGCATGATAAAACATACAACATCCCTTGCTGTACACACTGTTGATAATTCTGAAACCTAATGCTCCAGCTCACTGAGAATGAGGCTGATGAACAATTTACAACAATTATGTGTTTGGAAAGAGTCACAATACAGTGATAAAACACAGCTTTGCATGTGAAAGACTACTTGTATGTTTAAAGGATTTTAGTATATAGCAAAGAAAAATGAATCCACCTAGTTGAATAATATACGATAAAATGGTCTAAGAACTAGGAAGGAATTCAAAGGATGTTTCAACTGCTATTTAACCAGCAACGTACGGTATATACAACTCTGCCTTCATAGCCAGATGTTTATTTGAGAAAATATAAAATAACCTTTGCTTTTGCAGAAACTAAAAGTTGAAACCAAGGCTTGTCCATGTTAGATCAACAAGAAATGGGAAAAGGGAGTGGCAGCACAGCCAAAATAAAGTTATTGCTTGTGTCTGTGAGCCACAGTCCAACTAAGCAATAATGGTCATAAAAATAATTATATCTGTTTGCCTCTGATCTCATTGCTTCTGCAAATTGCTGGCCCCTGATACATTAATATAAAATTAAGCAATAGTGCTAGGTGTGTGACAGATTGGGTTCACCCAGTTCGAAGTCACTTCCATTTTTTAAAAATTTAAATCACTCAAAATTAGTGAGATGGGAGGTGCGATTAATACATTCCTGAACTATTGTTTCCTGGATAAATGACACATTGGATTCATATAATATATCATAAAAGTAGGGATAAGGTAAAATACTTCGGGAGGACACAAGCAAAAGTAGGGTGGAGCAGAAAGAGATTCAAGAGGCTCATCCAGCAACAGGTCGACATTTAGAAATCTGGGCTCATCGACTGACAAAGTGACGTAGCTGCCTCCACGTACAAGAGACTTAGGCTCCTGAAAATTATTTGCTGGGAGAAGCCACAGGGACTACCCAAGTAGTGCTTGCAAGTCCTCTATGCCAGGGGTGGGTCCCCAACCTTTTGGACCTCAGGGACCACCAAGGTCATAATTTTAAATCCTGCCGACCACCAAATTCATAATTTTAAATCCCACAGACCCTAATTCATAATTTTAAATCCTGCAGACCAGTGGTGAAATCTAAAAATTTTCCCTACCGGTTCTGTGGGCATG
>JANHGD010003846.1:79789-90201 GCA_027560375.1 Imantodes cenchoa | reverse complement strand
TAAGGCAGTTGCTAAATGAGGACTCTCTCTAATTGAATGGGATTAAATAAATCTTTAGCTACAGTAGTTGCAAATTACAGTTCATACAGCTATAAAGAGTAGAATAGAGAATGCCCTTTTTTAAGGAAGGGCATTAATTTTGATGTTGGTGACATTTACTAGATATTTCATAGAATCCTTATAATTGGTTGGATGATGAATCAATTTCAGTTTCTTTTTTCTGCATCTCTCCCCGCCCCCCCTTAGAACAGAGAGTTTGGAGAGGAAGTGGTTTGGTTCCCAGAAATTAGGATGGGAGCCCCAGGCTTGCAGTAAACAGCTTGCAGTAAACAATAGTCCCAGGCTTGCAGTAAACAGCTTGCAGTACTCTCTCGTAATCCTTTTCTCTTCAATCTCTCTTTGTAGTGGGTGAGGGAGAGAAAAATAAAGTGATTTCTGTAGGAATCTCTCTTTTACCTGACCCTTCCTCTCATTGTAGAGAATAGGGAGTACTGTAAGTACTGCTGTTCTACACATTGAAAATATTGTGATGATGCTGGCAGCAGAAAGAGTCAGGAAAAGGATAGGACACCAGTGTGATCAAATTGTTTTTGATGTAAGTAAACAGGCACTGGAACATTCCAAAGGGCATGGTAGTCTTTAAAACTGAAGGTGTGGAACTGAGTAGTCTTGTCCCTTTCCAGTTGGTATGTTATTTCCCACTTAGTCACTGCTTTGCTTAGTGGCTGAGTTGCAGATCCCAATTCATGTTGTTAAGTGAGAACTGCCTTATTCCTATCCTGATACCCAGTAACTATCAAAAGTAGTTGAATGGAAATGTAAAAAACTTTTCAGAGGCTGCCGCTAAACTTTGAAAGCCCCTGCAAAGAGTAACAAAACTTGGTTTCTTCTCATTAATCTTTCCATTGGCAGCTAACAGCATTTTCATTCAGATGTGTTTTATAGGTTAATATGATGGTTTTAAGCACTGTTTTTGATGGTATATATTTATTAATGTGCTTTATGTTTTAATTTTTAAAGTTATTAATCTGCTTATATTTTAACTGTTTTAAATGTTACATTAGCAATGTTAATGCAATACACTATATTACATACTTATACTCTTAGATACTCTATAGTAATCAGCTGACAGTTAACTTCAATAATATGAGAGGCTTTTTCCATCTAGATTGAACAATCCATTAAACTCTCAGGCTTATAGGAGCATTTACTTATGCAAATAATTGTAATGTATCTTTGTTAAGAAAACATTTTGGATTTCTTTATTTCATTATGTGATATATTAAAAGTAGAGTTATTGTAGTCATAAGTAATTTTCTATTTGTGCAGTGTTTCCAAATTTGAAAATGATTTCTGTCTTAAAAACATTATTTTCTTTATGCAATTATATACATGGTTTGCTTTATTGTCATATGCCTTTAATGTTTTATGTTGATTATTTAAACAATGAATTCTTAGAAGCCAAAATCAATAGAGTTACACTTGATAAGCTCAATAATATGTGAATACTAGTGGTTTAACAATTCCATTCATGCATCTTGGAGAAAAGTATAGAATTTTTCATTTTTAAAGCTTTTGGTCATATAGGGGAATTGTTTCAGAAATACATTGAAATGTAATCATATGCAAAACTTGCACACTGTTTTGGATTTTGCCCAAATGTTTTAAAATTACAAAAATTACTTTTTAGAGAGAATTTGAAATGAAAGTCATAAAAACACAGAGATACTTTCCATTACTTCCATGGCAGCGATAAGACAAGATACAGCTTAGGACAGAAACCTTGTCCTCTTTTGCTAGACTACAACTTCTAAGAGCACAGACTAGCATGACCATTAGTAAGAGATTCTAGAAGTTGCAGTTCGGCAATATCTATAAAACCATTAATTCTCACATCTCTATCATAATTTACTTCAAATTCTTTATTGGCTAAGTGTGATTGATCTTTGGTGCATATGCTCTCAGTGTGCATAAAGAAAAAATAAAATATATTCATCAAGAATCATAAGATACAACACTTAGTGATAGTCATAGAATATGCACCAAAGACAAATTCCTTGTGTGTCCAATCATACATGGCCAATAAAGAATTCTATTCTATTCTACTCTACTCTACTCTGTTATATTATTATTCAAATCATAACATATATATCATAATATAAATCATAATATACTTCAAATCAAATTATCTCAGTTAAAATATGTCATGTGGCCTGGATTTCACACATAAAACTGAACTGTAAACTCTTTTTTATGATAGTATAGTCCCTATACTGCATATATACATACATGCATGTTCACTCAGCCTTCCATCCTTCCGAAGTTGGTAAAATGATAACTCAGATTGTTGGTGGCAATAGGCTGATTCTATAAACCACTTAGAGAGGCCTGTAAAGCACTATGGGTCAGTATATAGTCAAAGTGCTATTATTATTGCTATTACTGTACTCTGGTAGGCGTCAGGAAGGGCATCTGTCCAGGATAGAGGTAAGCGTAGAGTCACCCTAACTCTAGCCCGAAACTTGATCTATAATAAATGTTATTTTGTTTTGAATTAGAACGATATGTGAATTCATCTTAAATAATAGATTTATGGTTTGCAAAGCACACCTAGATCCATTTTGGTAAACTAAAAAACAACACTATTATGGCTTAGCAACATGTGTATCTTATTTTTTCTTAAAATTAGTTCGTGGGGTTTCAGAAAGAAAATTGGTAATAACCAGGGTATAGTATAATAATGGGATCACAAAATGGTATTTTCATTTCTGTTGACAGATATTAGATCTAAAATATTTTACATATAAATAGAATTAAAAGAACAGCCATTTCCATGCAGGATAGGTTTGCAAAATATATATAAGAAAATGTTTGTCCTGTACATTGTACTTTCAAGTAGTATAGTTATCCTGTTCTGTTCAGTTTATCTTTGTTTTCATATCATTAACATATTTTTGTTCATTTGAACTTTACAGCGCAGAACTCTGCAAACGCAGGTTTTGCAAACTTTGATGCATTTGGACAGTCTAGTGCTTCGAGTAATTTTGGTGGTTTCCCCACAGCAAGTCAGTCTGCTTTTCAGCACCAAAATACAGGTAGAAATGCTCTAATGTTGTTAATTCCTTTAATATAAACTAATCTGGACACTATAGTTGGAATATTTCTTAGATCTTGTATCTACTTGTCTTAACACACATAATCTGAAGCTCTGGGGAAACCTGAAAAATGAATGTTCCTTTTCTTTTGCTATACTTGGTGTGGGTTGTGTTCATGCATGAAGTTTTTATATTATAGCTTCTGACTTACTCCTACACATGATGTAAATACTATTTATTGGAAAAATATTGGATCATATCTTAAGATAAAGAGTTGATTTTTTTCTCATGCAAGATACGTTGGTTTGGCTAAAACTACCTCATGTGTAAGGACTGTTGCTTTCTTCTTCTTTTTTATTTGTTTTATGCTGTAATAATTTTTCCTGGAATGTAAATTGGTATGTCTTGATCTGTGGTTGACCACTTTTCTGTTTCATTTTCCTTGTTTAAAAATGCTTAAGATTTCTTTTAAATTTTTTGTTTTTCCTTTCTGTTAATTTTAACCCCTCACACAATTTCTGGCTGTCCAGCGTTCAGAACGCTTTCATCTAGCTGCAGTTTTGGTGACTTTACTACTTCTGCTTTTCCTGGACAGGCTATGCGCAGTAAGTTCCACCAAGGTGGGAAACTCAGCTCATTTAATTTATAGTAGCATTTTTCCTCATTTCCAATGTGTCGTGTTCAAGTTTACTTACTCGTTCATCTTCAAAAGATGCTACCTAGATGTTTGTTACTGGTATATTGGCTTTCTTGCACTTGAGAATATAGATAGTAAAAATCATAATTACAATGGTTTTCTTTATGCAAATAAGTGGAAAATATAATACAATTTTTAATATTCATGAAAATCTTAAACATTTCAGGATACTGTACCATGTAGTTCAATTTTTTAATGTAACACTGATTCCACATTCCAGCCTCCTGTGCTAGTTCCTCTGCCTGTCTTTGACCTGTAGTGGCTCAGGCTTTTAGCAGCTGCTGCCAAATGCCAGATCAGTCTTTAATAATGCCAGTTCCCCTTCCTCCACAATCTGATAACGAATGAGAGGATCAACCTAGAGTGTATCACCAAAACGTTGCGCACTGAGGGAGGTGTTTCCATCTTAGAAATGTTCCCACAAGGCATGACTCAGGGCAAGGGCAATGGAGTTATCATAATTAACCAAGAGACTTGGTGGCTTTTAGCAGCACTGCTCTGCAGATAACAGGGTATGAAACCTGTTGATAATGATAGTTGATTGTAGAAATCAAATGAGACTTCTGCTACTGTTCATCATCCCTGCTATGAGCTGTTTTATGCTATGGCCAAGTTGCTAGGTAGAATTCCCAAAATTTAGCACTTGGATGGTGAGGGGCTTTAATTTGCCTTTCCTAGTACAAGATGAGATTGGCTTTGGGCGTCCGTAGCCATTGAGCATTTCCCCCAGATTACTAAAGGTTTGATTCATGGCAGCAGTCATGGTTTTATAGAACTGTTCTTTGTCAGACACATGCAGTTGAGGAATGTTACTGTCCTTTCTTGTGGCCAGATCTCTCCCAGGCAGCCTTGGAATTAGCTGCTGTGTACCACAGAATAGAAGAATCCAGCTGATTAGTCTGTCTCAGGTGCTTGATGGATCCTTTTGGGTTTCAGAGGAATTTAGAGTCTTCTCTGAAGTTCTGCACAGATCAACTAGGCTTTCTTCATTGCTTGGAACAAGGTGGTGGCAACAGCCTTGTACATATGTGCTTATGGGACTCTACTGTGTATTTTGAAAAGTTGCTAGTTTTTAGAGTAACTCTGGCAGTTGAAATGGAAAAAGAGAACTCTGGGGAAAAACAGAAAGCATTTCTTAAGGATTACCTCATGGTGATAAGAGCAGCAAAACATAATTATTTTTCTGCTCTTTATCCTGTCTACAAACAAGGTGATCTGGTCCCTCCTGGACAAAGATAGATCTGAGCAACATTGGCAGGGATCTATCAAGTCTATTTGGCGCATGTTTTGGATAAAGTGTCTTGGATCCACTCTGAATTGGATCAGCTGTTCAGGTCCTTTGGGATTGTGTGTGACATAGTTTGTCATGTTTTGTGATATTTGTAATAAAATGATCAGGGGCCATGGGGTGGGAAGTGGAGCTACCTGAATATTAGCTTTGACTAGTAGGGTTGACACCATACCTCATGGTTGGTCAAGAGTTCCTAGGGAATGGTGTGTGGTTATGTACAAAGTAGTGAATGCATCCTTTAGGGAGAGATGATTATCACTGGAAGGTTCCTGAGAAGGTAGTTGTATTTCAGATTGGGATATAGTGCTGAAAACATATTGATATATATGTATATGACTTTTGGTGGGATCAGTAAGGAGGCAGCGCATCCATGCTGGCCTTCCCTGATCTTTCAGTGGTTTTCAATACCACTGTACATAATGTCCTTCTGGATTGACTTCAGAAAGTTAAGGTTAGGGGGAAGGTAATTGTCCTTTCTCTGGGACCAGTTCAAGTTGATGCTAGTGGAGGAAGAGATCCAGCCCTACCGCCCTGCTTTGCAGCATCTTTGGGGCTTTACACTCTCATCTCCTCTTTATATATGAAGCTGGGTTAATATCAGTTAGATGATGATACACAGCTATCCATCTCTGACCAGGACTGGACGAGCAGTGCTATCAGTTTTCCCCAGTGTTTGGAGGCTAAGAGGGATACATGTGCTTCAGGTCAGCTGCGGTAAGACTAAGTGGCTGTGGTTTTTAGGATCCCTGAAGCTGGATGCTTTCTGTCTTTAGTTCTGAGTGGAGTTCCACTTTCCCACACAGAACTAGCATGTACTTTGAAGGTCTTCTTGTACTCATAGTTCTTGTTTGAAGAACAGGTGACTGCTGTGGCCAAAGGGATATTTGCACAGCTACATCCTATTCACTATAGTTTGTTCAAAATATAGCAGCATAGGTGATGATGGGTGCACCATTGTATGTACATGTAATACCGCTACTCATGAACTGCACTGGCTTTGGGGTGTAATTTGTGATACTGATTATTGCTTATAAAGCTCTTCATAACACAGGTCCAAGTTGGGATTGCATATCTCTGTCTCTGTCTGTCAATCCTATGAGATCCAAGAGAGTGGGCATAATTTAGGTTTTCTCTGTGAACCATGTCATCTAATGTGACCCTTCTCTGTCACAGGACCTATCTTTTGGAATAATATGATCCTTGATTTTCAGATGAGCCTGACCGTTGTTAATGTTCTATAAAGTTTTAAAGAACTGGAGTTTTTTTTCCCCCAGGCATTAGGCCTGGATGTTGAATGACCCTAGTACAGGGGTGTCAAACTGAAGTCCTGGGGGCTGGATCCAGCCCGTGGGGTGCTTATTTCTGGCCCGTGGAGCTACCTTGGAAAAAGTGAAGGACTTGCCCACGGTGCCTCTGCCAGGAAAAACAGAACTCGGGAGGGCTGCACATGGCCTTCCTGAGCTCTGTTTTCGCTGACAGATGATTGCAGGACACTGTTGCAGCCGAAAATGGAGCTCGGGAGCCCATTTTCGCTGGCAGAGTGCTCGGGCCACCACAGGTGCCCCTGATATGAGTGACGTCGCGCTGGCCACGCCCAACCCCCCAAGGTCAAACACAACCCTGATGCGATCCTCAGCTGAATGAGGTTTCAGGCAGGCCACTTGCTAAAACTGAAAGTTAACCTAAAGCTGCAAGCAGGCAAATTGCTAGGAGGTAGAGACAGAGGCAGAATTTTATTTTCTTGTGCTGATCAGATTGCTGAAACTGGATGTAAGGAAGTAAGTCAATAACTATAAATGTCTGTAGAATGTTCAAATTATTAGACTTATTTTTTAAATACTGCTTTATTATTATTCTAGACAACTGAACAAAATGAAGAAACTTTTTAAAATAAATGCTTGATCTGAAGAGGCCCAGTGCTTTTGTATCTTCTTTTAAATAGCAGAGAATAATGTATACTTCCAGAAAGCCACATCAATTTTAACAGCATCTGTACAAGTATAATCTGAAATGTAACCGTGTCCTTTTTAGTATTAAGATAAGGCAGCTGAGTTAAACCCTGCCTTAGTCATGTTTGGAGTAGATCTATTTAAATAATTGGGAGGAGTTAGTGTGTTTAATGTTTGTATTAAATTCATTGAAGAGGAAGGACTACAATAAGTAATCAGGCACACAAAGGGGAATACACATCAAAAGCAATGTGCTGGGAGCAGCCATTATGCTATGCAACAGCAGGTATATTTTCCATTGTGTGCCTGCTTACTCTATTGCAGGCCAATCTCCAATCTCTCCCCTGGGTAGAAGAAGAGAAAAAAAGATCCTTACAGAGATTGGTTGTAATTTTTCTCTCCTCCCACATTTCACAGTAAAAAAATTGCTTAAACAATTGGGGGGAGAGCTGTTTTACAGCTGTTACGTCCATAAAAGTCAGAGAAATTCTGATTAAATTCTGAATAGTTGTACAGATTTTAAATGGGAGCAAGTGAACCTTCATTTACTTTAGCTATAAACCATTTAGGACTTTCATTTGTTTCTTAAACAGAGTGATAGCCAGTAAAATTTTAATATTGTTAGATGCACACAATGCATAAAATGGGAGTTATAACTTGTTTTTAATAAGCATTCCTCATTTCTAGGGAAAAGCTTCAGACATTAGTCTTCATCACAATATAGGCTCAACCATTCTAATATAAACATAAAACTAGTCTAGCATTCTAAACAGAGGTGGGTTCCTACCGGTGCGCCGTTCACTATAGCTCCGGTAGCGGCCCGCCGATTACATCATCATGCGTGTGACTGCTTTGCTGAGCTGTGGGTGCCATCTTTTTTTTCATTTTTTCCACATTTTTTGGCTCTCTGCGCATGCGCAGAAGTAAAAGTGTCCTGCGCATGCGCAGAGAGCCGAAATCATGTGAGAGGACACAAGAGGACACAAGATCATGCGCACACATGCGCATGTGATTGTGATGCGCACCGGTAGCGGCAACCTGCCCCTGATTCTAAAGTACAGTTACTGCTACATCTTGTTTCTTATAAGAATTAACCTGATACAGAAAGAACAGAGAAATGATATCCAAAGATGTCTACTCTAAAAAAGAAAAATGGTAAATAATGAAACCTTACGAAAATTACCTTTTCTAAATACTTTATCACCATTTATCATTACTACTGGACATTATTATAAAATTATCAGAACATGATACTATTTATTGACAGCCGAATGTCACTACTTAGCCAAATAAAATAAATAATCCCAGGAATTGTAGAGAGAAATGCTTGCAAAAACTTAGAAATTCAGATAGCAAAAAGAATCCAAAAGAAATTTTAGGGGGCTAAGATTTTATTTCTATGCTTTTGTTCTTTTTTAGTTTCAGTGTTGTGGAATTTTAGGATCTGGAGATTTTAAAGATGCTGAATTTTTCAAAGAAAAACAGCCCCATGACTCATGGCCAAAAGCTTGCTGTACTCGAGCCAAGTCCCCTAAATCTGAGGAAATTCTGGATGTGAAGTTCTGTCAGCAAGGAAAAGCTGGATATGTCAATAATTTAGTAAGGATATTTGCTCATCTGCATGTTATATAATCACTGTAATCCTTAGACAAAAAGTTACAGAGAGTAATTTACTGATAACTGTTAAATAGGATATTTAATTGGATACTTTATTGATATAATTGCTCTCCTGCTTTGTAAGTAATAGATATTTTCATTTTTAAAATTCTCATATGCTTGTCTGCCAAAACAGAATGGAATCTCTTAGAAAGTTTAGCATCTTATTCATCAATACTGACTCAAAGGCTGACACACACAACAATTATAAAGAAAGCCAATCCTGTATAATGGTTAAGAAGTTGGATTAGGACTGGCATAACCAAAGTTCTGGGTCACACCTTAGACACAGAAACAAACTGGGTGACCTTGGGCCAGTCACTTTCTCTCAATCCTAGGAAGAATGCAATGACAAACCACTTCTGATATGTGTTACCACATATCATGGACTTGTCCACATAATTGCCAGGTATTTATGTTATCACTGGAATATCTTTTAAGGTTTATTTTAGTTGTGCGTATCAGCTTTACAATTTAACAATTGCTTTTCAGCATATATAGTTAAATTCAATTTGAAACTAGCAGTATCAAATCTCAAATAGTCCAAATATGGTGCTTAAATTGGGTCCGACTTTTCTTTCAAAGGAATTATCAGGACATGCAGAAGATGGGAAACCATCTGCTAACCAGATATATAGTATAGCAAACCCTTCTACAATTCAACAACTTGAGAGATATTCATGTTGTGTATTGGGGTTACTTTAATTAATGAATTAATTAATTCTGATGGAGGAAGTTGCATAATGATTCTTTTATTTATTATAGGGCTGCTCCAAAAAAATTTCATATTTCTTTTATTTCTACACATGGACTTTTGTGGGCTGTTGTTTAGGAGTATTAGCTGGTGAGGTAAGCAAGCATGAGTCTATTTGTGAAGTAAGTTCATAGTTTCCTTTGGCCCTTCCCCTTTATTAGGTTCAATAATGTGCTTTATTTAATTTAATGTATTGATTCTTTCCAGAAAGTACAAACCATGGCTAACATAAATTATAGCTTCAGCTGATCAGTATCTGATGTACTGTATTGTTTTTTTATTTGCTTTATATACCTTATGAAGTCTCCCTAAAAGATGGAGTATAAATTTATTAATTAAAAAAGTTTTATTTTGGGTTTCAATCATGGGCAAAGAAAATTACTTCTCTTGATATATCAAAATCTCCTAGGGAAATAAAGATGTAATAAAGCAACATATAGTTTATTCCACATAAGATAGTAGAGTCTTTATAAGTATCAAAAAGAAACAATGGAATTACACAAAAAATAACACAAACATATTCTGATTTCTTGCTTCTTATTTTTAATTAACCAGGCAAAATTTCCTTCTGGAAAGAGGAAATTTGCTCCTTACATTGATGTTATATTCTAGCTTAAACAAAACCCTGAGGCAGTTGGAGGTTGAACTAATATATCCATCTTGATATTTATTTCAGATATTTGTTATGGCAACTGCATGGTACCTGCATCGCAAATTAGATGATTGATCTAGCTTGCTAATTCAGGAGAAAATTAAACATACAAAACTTGGAAAATGTATTGGTCTCTCGTGTTTTAGTTTAAAAAAAAAGAGAGGATAGAAGCGCTATCTTTTAGATACTCCATAACTTGAAAGGCCCAGCTGGGGAATCATGGTTACATGGGACCTGCAGGCAGGGGTGAAATCCAGCAGGTTCCGACAGGTTCTGGAGAACCGGTAGTGGAAATTTTGAGTAGTTTGGAGAACCGGT
>JANHGD010003846.1:67717-79689 GCA_027560375.1 Imantodes cenchoa | reverse complement strand
CATTGCTTAATGGTGTAAACCGCTTAGAGAGTGCTTGCACTTTAAGGCGGTATATAAGTCTCACAAATAAATAAATAGATAGATAGATAGATAGATAGATACTAATCTCTTCAAAGGCAAAGAGAGCAGTGTAATCAACCACTAGAATTCACTTTAGCAGTTTGAAGTTTAAAACATTGAATATTTGATTACCAGAAGTGGTAATGAGGATTTTGTTCTCTAATAATATGATTCACTCCACTTTAGCTCTATCTTCTGCTTTTAATTCTTCATAGTAATACAGAATTTAAAAATTACAAAAAAGTTAAACCATGCTAAATTGATATGAAGTGATATACTTACTTCTTAATTTGATAGATTTTTAAAAAAAATTAAAGACATTGTGCTGTTTATTGGAACTTATCAAATATTGTTTCATTAAACGAATTTCAATCTAAGTTGCAGACAGAGACAAGAGCCTAAAACAAAACCATGTTTGTGTGAATCATTGAGGCTAGTTTTGCTGCAACGTGTATTTCCTTCACTCTGCTCTAAGATTGTTAAGGCTAGGGCATCCAGATTTGGAATTTAAAATGCCTGTTTTAACCAATCAGGATTTTGGAATAGAGAAACTTTATTAAAGGTATGACCTATAAGTTCATTAACACACATGGTCACCAGATACATTTGAAGAGACTTTCAATGAGCTTGAAAACTTTTTAACTTATTTTGTTTCAGGTGGGAACGCTCGATCAGTGAATGCTAACTTTGCACACTTTGATAACTTCCCCAAATCCTCCAGTGCTGATTTTGGAGCCTTCGGTGGTTCTCAGAGCAACACAACTGCAGCCAGTAAAGCTGTAGTGAATAAACCATGTCTCCAGTCAGCAGATAAATACGCAGCTCTTGCTAATTTAGATAATGTCTTCAGCACAGGGCAAGGTACTAATTCTTATTCTTTGACCTGTTCTCCTCACTATTTATCATGGCTATAGTTTGTTCTGTGATGTACTATTAAAATCTATGAGATTTTTTAGTAATTCCTATTACAAACAATCAATACCAGTGTTATTGTAAAACTTGCACTATGTTACTTGCAAGTTTGAGGCACTGGAATTTATGCAAACATAGTTATTCTGGTGAAAATAAGGGTAATACAATACAAATATTGATATGTACTATTTTTTATTTGATATAATGCATCAGAGGCTATTTAGGTTCTACCAGTTATTGAACAAGTTATTTATCTGAAGCACTGGATCTTTTAAAATATGGTTGCTATGAAGAATTTCAGCACATGGTAATTGTAGTAATCATAGGGTTTTGTGCCTGAATTCACACACCTCTTTATTCTGTTTGTTTATAAACTATTTTAACATTTATTCATGATGAAATTGCTAAAAAAAAACAAAAACCCACACCCTGTTATACAAGTAATCCTCACTACCATATTTAGTGACCAACTTTACAGTAGTGCTGAAAAAGTAACTTGTTGCAGTGCCCAGCAGTCATGTGCTTGAGATTTAAGCATTTCACAACCAGAGGGCATTTATGACCATTACAGCATCCTGTGGTTGCATGATTTCATATATAAATAGTTCTTAGCCAACATTTGACCAGACAGTCAATGGAAAAGCCAGCAGTGAAATTGTGAAAGGTAAAAAGTGAGTTATGATCAGTTTTCACACTTACGACCATTGCAGCATCCCCACAGTCATGTGGTCAAATTAGGTGTTTGGCAACCAGCATATATTTACAATGGTTGCAGTGTCCTGGAGTCTTCGGATTTTCTTTTGCAACCTTCTTAGGAAGCTTCTGACAAGCAAAGACAATGGGGGAAGCCAGATTTGCTTAAAGACCATGTGATTCACTTTCAGTGAGTCACTTAACAACCATGACCAAAAGGTCGTAAAATGGGGCATGAGTCACTTAACAATTGTCTTGCTTAACAGTGGAAATGTTGGGCTCTCTTGCGGTCGTACATCGAGGACTACCTCTATATGGAGTGACTGTATACGTGTATACAGATGGACAGATCGATATACATTTCTCAGGGAAGCTCACAGCTCTTCTTATTTGCAGTCTCCAATTGCAGTCTTGCAAGATTGGTTGTTTAATTAGCTTTGTTAAGTTGCCCTGTTTAGCTATAAATCTATAAGCAAGATTACCTATTACCTAACCATATTGACTATGATTTTTATAACTTAATAGTCCTTATCTGAAACTTATAGTAGTTCATTCCTCTGGAATTTTATCTTAATTTAATTCAAGCAAGTGTGTTTGTCAAATCAAGCATTTTTAAAGTATTATGGATAATCAAGAAAAAACATCAAAACTTGCTTAGTCTTGTAATTGCTGAAAGAAAACCTTATAAATATATGGCACATTAAATACATTTTAAGGACCTAAAGAATCTTAAAGCATATAATTATAAAGCAAAGACCAGTCATAATTTAAAGGATAATAAAGTTTACTAATCAAAAACGTGCAGTTTTAATGCACTGCACAGTTATGTGGTTTATAGTGCTGTACCTACTACCTTTTCCAAAATGTAATTTTGTTGATAGTATGTTACTGAAACAATTATAATCATGGTTTCATAGAGAACATATATATAATCTATAAAATATATTTAATGTAATAACCTTAAATATGTTGCTTAAATATGCATTGAAAGAAAACAATGTTATTTCTTCTAAAATCATATCAGTGGGAATGAAATGTTTTTGTTTGAAGTTTCCTGTTTCCAATGTGCAGTGATATTCTTTTTATTTTTTTGTACCATAAAGACAAAATCAGCACATGAATGGTTATCCACATGGTTTTCACCTTGTGACAAACCATTTACATGAAGAAATGGCGCAGGCCATTTCTTCACACAGTTACATGGAATTTTTTAAAATCTTTGCTGGATTATAGAAATGATAGTTGATGTTTTATATGTTCAGTTTAACTGCATCAGTGAGAATTAAAGCTAGTTATCTACGTGAAAGCCATAAAATGTGTGCAGAGCCTACAGGATTTTCTCCTATGTATTTAATCATAAGTATATACTGTCTATAGTTGTGTGACATGAATTTAGAATTTTCCTGAGTGGGAACTCTTGAACAGCTTTTTTCCTTCTCAAAAACGAGGCTGAGTATATAAAATAGTTGGAAAAATAAATCTCTTTCCTTCCCAAAACATTTTTATTGGAAATATGACTTTGTGGTTTTTTTAAAAATGCTTATTTTCTAATAGGTTTAGAGAATTGGCTAGCTTGCATTGTAAAATATTATGTGAATGTTTAATGTTTTTTCCTCAGGTGGTAATGAGCAAGGAAATGGCTTTGCTGCCAGTACAGTATCTGCTGTGTCGGCTCCAAGTCAAGCAAGTACATCTTCAGACAAGTATGCAGCTCTGGCAGAATTGGACAGTGTGTTCAGCTCCACGGCAACCACTAGTAATGCATATACTTCCACTAGTAATGTTAGCAGGTACTCTTTATTGATAAAAGTTTAATATAAATCATTCGTGTTTAAACAAAACAAACATGAAATGGCATCATTTTAATGTGCAAGGTTTTTTGAAATACTGTTACTTGAAAAACCAGATATTTTTGAATTCTGATTTCAATGAGACCCAACAAGAACAAACCTTTATTAGAAGAGAACCATAGCTCATCTCCATCTCAAGAATTATATTGCTCCCATATCTTATCCTGAAATGAGAAATATACTGTTGACTACAAAAATACAGGTAGTCCTCAACTTACAGCTAAAATTGAGACTGGAATTATGGTTGAAAGTCATGGTGATCATTAAGCAAGGTACCCATATGATCACTTTCCTTACCAATCACAATCCATGCCTTCCCCATTGCAGTCATTAAGTGCAGCACCGGTTGGGTGAGGCCTTGCGAGACAGCACTGCAGCACCTCCTCAACCCCCATATGGCCTGCCCTGGACCTCCCAGGTCGTCCTGAGGCACTTGTGCTTACCTTTCTCTCCTATGATCTAAGTATTGTGGCTGCTCTCAAAATACTGCCTACTTCTGGTATGGCATCACATGCCTCTGTATATTGTAGGAAGGGTATGGCAGATCGGTCCGTTCTTCTCAAATGTGATCTTCAGAAAAGGCAAGAATTGTGACATCAGCTAAGAAGAGGAGGTCCAAAGGTGTATTGGGACACAACTGGCTGGGAAATAGGCCCAAGGGATGAGATGCCTGGTGGGATGGGGAAAAAGATAAGTGGGTGGGACCGCTGTTGTGTTTGCAGTTGATTGTAAGGGTAGGCAGATTGCCAAGCACCTTAATTTTGTTCATGTTTCACAGGGTACTACAGAAGTCATAACTTTGGCTAAAGGTCAAAAGTCCCTTTATTGGGTGCCATTGTAATTTCGAATGGTTGCTGATCAAACAGCCATAAATCGAGAACTATCAAATAAAATATAACTTTTGTTCTGAATTTAATTTCTTACCAGTTTCTTTTATTTTCTACGCATATTACTGATTGCCTGGGGGGTCGCAGTTTTTAATTTTATTTAACATTATTTTGAAAATGATTGCAAATCAAATCAGATTGTCTCTAAAGTTCAGTTAAGCTGGATTTTATGTTTCCATGTACAGTGATTAGCTGTAAATGTACAAATGATGTACAACTGATGATTATGAATTATTTCTAGTAATGCTTTTGGAACAGTTCCAGTTGGTGTTAATACACAGACGCAGTCTGCATCATCCAGTGTTCCTGCTCAGTTTGGAGGTATTATAATATATTACTAAATAATCTTTCTAAACAGTATCTGATAGATTCACTTTGCATGATTATATTTTAGCTTGCATCCACCAATAGGTATAATAAATGCATTTAAATTAAGACTACCTCTGAGATAGTTTGTATCTGTTCATGATCTAAATGAGGGTGCTTTATATAAGAAACACAATGGAGAGACTTCTGATAGATTGATTGTTTCCAACACTCTTGGAGACAAGGTCATAGATGGCTTTCCTCACTGCAAAGCAAGAGGGCCTTCTTTTTTCTTCTAGATTAAAGGAGGAAACCAGAAGTTGACCCATTTGTCTTCTGGACTGTCACTCCTTGAGAGTATTAGGTTATTTGATTGACTTGTGAGTTGAGTAATGGGAGGTAAGATTTCCATCAATTTCACACTGCAGTGAAGCTGAATTTATGGACATGAGAACCAGTCTAATTTCTAAATCACTTTTATTCATTTATTTATTGTTTATTCATCTTTGTAGTTATGGAGAGACTTAATTTTTGGAACAGATTTAATATTTCATTTTTGTGACTCTATTTCTGGAACTACATTTAAATAGAAATATTGGAAATTGACACTTTCTGGACTTGCAAAAAGTTGGAAATTAAAGAGACTTAAAATGTTCAAATAGAAAGAATTTTATTTTTGAAAGACTCAAGACAGAACAACAGAAGACTAGGACTTAGGTGTGCTCATATCAGATGATTGCAAAATAAATAAACAGTGTGGCCAGTTAGTTGCGAAAGCAAACAAATTCTGGGATGCATCACTAGAGGAACAGGAAAAAAGAGATCCAAATCCTGCTATGTAGGGCTTTAGTCAGACCCCATTTAGAATCCTGTATCCACTTCTGAGCACCCCTCTTAAAAAAAAGATATTGATAAGATTGAACAAATCCAGAGACTGGCAACAAAAATCACGGCTTGAACTATCTTGCCTCGCATGTAATGAGTCTCTCTCATATATATTACATTTCACCTTTTAAGTTGCATTACTAAAATAAATGAACTTTTGCACGATATTCTAATTTTTCGAGTTTCCTGTAGATGGTTATGGTTAAATGTTGTTATATCTGATGATGTTGAATGGTTGTCTAGATTGGATAGTGTTTCTTTTGGAAATGTCAACTGGGGTAATGGATTTGTTTTCGATACTTAATAAGAGGTGGTTGCTTTTTTGGTCATGTTTAATTGATAAGTGAGTCATGGAGGAATGTAAACGAAATGGAAAAGGAGCTCTATATATTATGTTACTAGATATTTTTGTTAATTTTATTGAATGTTTACTCATTAATAATAAGGAAGCTATAGATTTAAATATGAGTTTATAGAAATTGGGGTGAGGCGTGGAATGAAGAGGTATTTGGTTGTATTTTAAAAGGTGATGTTAATGAAGCTACTTTTGGACTTTCTGAGAAAAACTAAAAGAAATTAATTTTGATTTTTAAAAATAATGATAGTCTTTTAAAGTAGGGGTTGGATGTATTTTTATCTAAAGTCAGAAGCCACATTCTTCTTTTTTCCTTTTTTTGCACGTTTGTTGGGATTTTTAATTTTTTTTATTCCTGCTTTTTTACTTTTATTCATATTTATAAAACTTAATAAAATAAGTTTTTTTTAATGGGCAATTTGTAATGATGATTTAGAGATGAACTTTTGTATTCTGCAGCTCCTGCAAATAATGATTTGATTTATTCCACAGCTGATAGCTATGAGCTTCTAATTCAGATAAAATACAAAACTAATTAATTTCCAATTTCCTTTTTGCTCAGGTAATAGTCTTGCATCTACATTGGTGTATTAAACAGACTATGATAAAACTACCTCATTGATTATAATATAACTTAAAACTGATTTGCCATGCTGTTTATATAAGCAAATTTGTAGAAACCATATCCTTTTTCTCACTGTCATGTCATTGTGCTTCATTTTTCAGCAACACCATCCACAAATCCGTTTGTGGCTGCACCTGCAGCTGCAGTAACAGCATCAACAAATCCATTCCAAGCCACCAGCCGAGGAGCAGCAGGTTAGGAAAAATATATCTACGGTTATGTTTGATAGCAATTTTTGTTCTGTTTTTGACAGGTACACATAACTTTGTGGTATAGTTAATGTACTAAAGATGTTCAAGTACATGTGAAATTAGTTATGAAATCTCATGGGTATTAGGCTTATCTTTTTGGGTTGACCAGTTATGAATAAGCAATATGCATAGATTAACTAAATCCTTTTAATAGACTTAACCTTTTTGAAGGTTAAATCTATTTAATAACATGTTTGTAATTCAGGCACTTGTGCTACTCTTGTAGAATACTTTAATATTTGAATTTGTTTTTACAGATTTAACTTTGATATCATTTATTCTTTGATTTTTGGGGGTCACTTATGTGTTGTAAAGCTAATATCATTTCTACACTAAAGGAATTAACTTGTGCTGGTTAAAACAAATTAATTTCAATGTTTTGGGAAATAACTTTTAAAAAATTATGAAATATTTTGAAGTTTTGACAAAGTGATTACATGTTACCAACTGAAGAAATTGTTTATAAATAAATTGACAATATCTGGTCTCTTTGTGACTTCTCATAAGGCCTTTCAGGAGCAATTCACTCTCATATATTTCCTCAGGCTCACTTTGGTAGGTGGCCACATTTTATATAAATTTCAGGTTGTGAAAGCTTATTGCAGTTACAAGTTCCTTTGCATGTACAACTTTTTCACCCTTCCTTCCATATTATGAAATGGAGTGGGCATGGATGGTGATTGGCTTTAAATATACGTTAACACATTACTTGTTGTAAATTTAACACTTCAGTCCTAAGCACATTATTAGAAAAATATGGTTATTAATTTCATTGGGACTTGCTGTCAATGAAGTGTGCTTAGAGTTGTAAGCTAAAGTTGCTACATTTTACCTCCATGGTCACAGATGTAGAAGGTTTAAAATGAGTTTTGAAGCTTGTACTCCTAATACCTATAGTGATACTAATGATGTCAAACCATTGTACCTTGTCACAATGTGTTTGATTTTTCTGTATTAGCAAGTACAATTAGTTATCTTCCCTGCTAATAATGGCTTGCGTAAGCTTTGTTGGTCTCCTATCTGTATCTTGTCTATTTTATATTTGTGCGCCTATTTATTCCCCCTATGTCTTTCTTGACTAGCCATAACTATTGATTGATGGATGTATTGATAAAGTTATGCCAGATCTCTACAACGTAATTTTTATATGAAAAAATGCTTCCATAGAGTAATTCTCAATAATTTTTGACCTGAAGCTTTTAATATATATCTCAGAACTGTGCAAAATTTTAAATTGTTCATTGATAGTTTGTGGCACCTGTAATAATTGGATAATATCCTTTACATACTATATTCAAAATTCAAGAAAATGATTAATGAACAATTTTCTTTAATTTTACCCTTTCAAGAAAAAGAAAAATAGTGTTAGTTGCAGTTTTAAGAATGAAAACTCACTTCACAACTGCCTCACTTAGCAACAGAAATTGCTAAGTATTGATGTAGTCTGATTAAGTGGAATTTGGTTCTTGGTCCATACTGTGAACCAAAGAGAATTTAGTTTGCAGCTGAAGCAGTTTGTTAGAATTTCTACAGAGTTCTAACTTTTTATAAGGAAATTATTTTTCAAATTGCTTTTTCTTTAATATGAGCTACATGATTTCATGATGCTGTAGAAATCCTTTCTGCTCTTTAATTATTCTCTATTAAAAACATCAAAAATTAGTGTTTGTGTTATGTAGCCTTCCTGTTTCCCCAGAAATGAAAATACCTTCAACGAGGTACTGGCAAATGTTACATTAAATTAAAGGAGCAGTCCAGAAATTTTTGGCTATATGTCAATAAAATCTAGAAGTTTAATGGTTTTAAGGCTAGCCATGTGACTGGTTGCTTCACAAAGAATTCTGTCAAAATGCTTTTTGTGTAACATAATAATAAAAGTTGAACACAAATAATTGATTGCTATTGTTTCTTTCATCAGCAACAACATTTGGCACAGCCTCCATGAGTATGCCTGCAGGATTTGGAACAACTGCCTCATACAGTCTTCCTACTAGTTTTAGTGGTAACTTCCAGCAACCTGCATTCCCAACTCAGGCAGCTTTTTCTCAGGCTGCTTTCACTCAGCAACCTAATGGTAAATGCTTGCATATTACATTTTGTTTCAAGGATACAGTGGTTATTTTAAAGCAATTCATTTGTCCTGGTTTATCTTTGAAACTTTTATTTGCCATGATTTCGTTGGTGGACCAATGAAGTATTGTATTGCATGTATAAATGTAACTGGTAATGTAGAGGCAGTTCATTTAGTGACTGTTTGAAGTTACAACAACACTGAAAAAAAGTGACTTAGGACTGTTTTTCATATTTATAACCATTGCGGCATCCCCACCTTCAGAAGATCAAAATTCAGATGCTTGGCAACTGACTCATATTTATGACGGTTCTAGTGTCCTGAGGTCATGTGATCACCTTTTGCCATTTTCTGACAGGCAAAGTCAATGGGGAAGCCAGATTCATTTAGCAATCGTGTTACTAACAACTGCAGTGATTCACTTAACAACTGTGGGAGGAAAGGTCATAAAATGGAGCAAAACTCACTTCACAACTGTCTCACTTACCAACAGAAATTTTAAACTTAATTGTGGTCATAAGATGACTAACTGTATATGGAAACAAGTGTGAAAAATCACCTGATCAAACTGTATGCATAGTATTTATTTTTATTTATTTAAACATTTGTCAGCCACACAGTCATACCAGCTTTGGATTTGTTCAGCGAAGCTAAAAACATCAGCACTAAGGAATGATTAAATAAAAACTAATAACAAAACATTTATTTTGGTCTTAAAAGCTTGCCAAAATACAAGTAGGGAAATACAAGTAGGTATTTCAAAGGGGGAGGCTATTACCAAAAAGACTTGTCACTTTGTCTGAATTTAGGAGAGTTAGAACAGATGGCCAGAATCATATTTGGTCCCTATGTAATTTTTATTAAAATTTTAAACAAGATTAAAAACCAATAGTAAGTAATGTAAATTAAGGGGGGAAAAAAAGAAAGAGAAAGAAAGAACAAAAGAAAAAGGTACAAGAAAAAATTTAGGAAAAACTTTAAAACATAAATTCACAGGAGTTATTACAAATATATATTTAATGAAACTCAAATACTTTAGCCACCAAATGAGAAGAACTCATTAGACATGGTCCTGATGTTGGGAAAGATTGAAAGCAAAAGGAGAAGGAGACAGCAGGACACATGAGATGGTTAGATAGATGTATCATCGACATGGTGAGCATGAGTTGGGCAGACTGAGGGAGACATTAGAAAACTTGGTGTGCTGTGGTCCATATGGTGGCAACGAGTTGGACACAACTTAGTGACTGAACAACATACAGTTAATTATATTACTCTTCTTTCTATAATCCTGTCTAAATCATTAAAACCATACATCACAAATTCGTTTTTTCAATTTTTACACAAAAAGTCCATAAGAGGCTTTCAGTTGCCAATAAATGTAAGTAACTCTGATCAAAAAAGTCAAGTTATTCATTTCAGCAAAATCTGCCAACTTCATCAACCGTGGTAGTGTCAACTCCATTCTATACTGGATATTGTTTAATCTTTCCATCTCTATGCCTATATGATATTTCCAAATAATCATATATTGAAATAATGTTATCTGACTTTTTCTGTTTATCCATTAATCTTAAAAGAAACAAGAATCACATTTGGCAAACCTGATATATCCCAGTGCTACTTTGTAGAGGGCTTTATAGGTCATTTTGAATTGTTCCACAAGCCTATTAACATTCATTCAGTGACTACAAATTGGTGTAACACAATTTCTACTGTAGCTTAAGTAGGAGCTGCAAGTCCAGAAGTACTGCCAAATCTTGGACCATATATCATAATGGCCATGAAACTGATGTTACTGAATCACCTAGCTGTTTATGGACAAGATTTGAAAGGATTTAATTTTAGCTTATTTCTCCAAATCTGATCTCTAACAAGCACTATTTCAGGACATGTATATCATCTCCAGTTTAGTCTAAAGTGGCATTGTTCCATTGAGGGTCATTGGCATATCAATCATGCCTCATTCCAAAGCCATAAATGGCCTCCTATAGAAAAAGTGCAAGAGAAAGTGGTCATGCAGGTAATCCTTGTTTCACAATCAAAATTTAGCCCAAAATGTACGTTGCTAAGCAAGGCAGTTAAGTCAGTTTTGCCCCATTTAGGAACTTTTTTGCCTCTGTTGTTAAGTGTATCACTAGTTTTTAAGTGAATCATGCAATTATTAAGTGAATCTGATGCTGACTTGGAAGGTTACAAATGGTGATCACATGACCCCAGGACAGTGCAAGTGTCACACATGTCAGTTGGCAAGTGACCGAATTTTGATCATGTAAGCATGGGGATGCTGCAACAGTCATAATTGAAAAAACAAGTTACTTTTTTCAGTATTGTAACTAAATGAATGGTTATAAGTTGACTATATATAATTCTGTTTTTAATTTACTTTTATTATATTTTCATATATGGGATCCCATTTTGATTGGAATAAAATATTTAATTGTTTAATTGTTTGCTTGATTTGATTGAAAATATTTAATTCAGTGATAAAAGGGACTGATTTGGGGGAATGGAGTATATGCATAATGTGATATTTGACATCTAGTCTAGAGGTAATTTTTGGTATTTTATTGCAAAGGTACTGGCTTTGCTGCATTTGGACAAGGAAAATCAATAATAACCCCATTTGGACAAGTTACAGCTGTTGGAGTCTCCAGTAATCCTTTTATGGTAAGTGAATACTATGGGTCAGATTTATGGGTCTCTTAATTCATATACATATCCTCAAAAGGATACCAAAAAGGGAATACCAACACACACACACCTCAAATTCTAAACCTGCAACTTTCTCTAGAATATTTCAGATTATTTGTATTTGATCTTTTATTTAATTCTATCTTACGTATAATAGGTCCTCATTTGATTGAAATAGAAAAATTGCATCATCTAAAAACTGCATGTTAGGAGATTTAAATGATATATAGTATGTCACAGAAGTGAATACACCCCCCTCACATTTTGTAAATATTTAAGTATATCTTTTCATGTGACAACACTGATGAAATGACACTTGGCTATAATGTAAAGTAGTGAGTATACAGCTTGTATAACAGTGTAAATGTGCTGTCCCCTCAAAA
>JANHGD010003845.1:924361-939692 GCA_027560375.1 Imantodes cenchoa | reverse complement strand
GCTTCCCTCCCTGCCCTGCTGCCCTGTGCGCCTGAGCGGGCCGGTCGCTCCTGCCCTTCCCCCTTCAGCTGCTGCTGCTGCTCTTCTGGAGCCTTGCTTTCCCCCTCCCCCCCCCCAAAAAACAAACCACTTCAGACTACTTCAGACTCATGCCAAATTAGGCGGAAGGAGGGAGATGGTAAAGAAGAGGTGGCAATCGGGCACACAAGGATTCCCAACCCTTCTTTTTCTTCCTCACATTGAACCCGGTCAACTTGCTTGCCCCCAATCACGCTTGGTTACCCTGTTTGTTTTCATTTAACTGCCACTCGAACTTGTAGAACTCCAATGTGACTAGGCTAGGGGAGAGATGGCTCTGTGTGCCACTTCCAGCACACATGCCATAGGTTCACCGTCATGTTTATAGCTGTTACTTGCTCTTCAAGCAGGAACTGTGAGTTCAGAAGAATCACCATATTTCACAAGAGGTTTGAAAGATGGAAAGCCTCCAACTTGCCATCCCGATCCTTAGAGCCTCTAGACACTGGGAAAGAATGTTGACTCTTTCACCTGGACAGCCAGGAGCAGAGTTGTTTACTGGATTTAATCTGCATATCGATCATTCCTTGCCCTATATGGACAAAACAAATTACTAGCCCCAGCAGCTTCATGTGGATTTGGAAAAGCAGAGAGGTGGGGCAAAGTCCTGAGGCACCACATAAAGCAGGGCTCAACTGTTCCCCTCCCACTAATACCAATTGAGAACCTCCTCAGAGAATAAATACCTCAGAATAATACCCTCCTTCCCAACCTCAGTCAATCCAGAATGATATCATAGTGGATGGGAATGAAGGCCAGCAAGAGATCAAGGACAGTCAGAATGGATGCACCATCCCCATACTGGGTTAACTACAGATCATCAACCAGAGTTGACTCCATACTATATCCTAGTCTGAATCCTGTCTGGGATGATAATCCACTTTCACCAGGGTCTGGAGGCTGACCACCTTCTCCAAGCTTCCTTAAAAAGGGAAAATTGGAGACTGGATGAAAATATCCAGATTACCTGGTTCCTTGAGGAAGGAGTACACCACTGCCTCTTTCAGAATTGCGAGAACCACATATATCCCTCTTTCAAAGACATATTTATCAATGCATGGAGCCACCCATATGCTCCCTCCTTGCAGGGATTTAATACACAAGTGGCCATATCTACAGCCTAGGGATCCTGTCTACTTTCTTGAATGCTCAAATTCTTCCCAGATAACATCAAAAGCCTAGAGGAGATTGGCTTTGGCTTGGCTTCCTATGAATTAAAACCACCAAGCCGATTCCTAGAGAAGATTTGCTTCTGCTTGGCTTCCTGTGGGTTAAAACCACCAAGCTGATTCCTAGAGGAGATAGGCTTCAGCTTAGTTTCCTGTCACAGGAAGCCAAACTGAAGCCAATTTCCTCTAGGAATCAGCTTGGTAGTTTTAACCCACAGGAAGCCAATCCTAAACTTTTTGTTTTGGGATTGACAAGGACTGCATCTTCTTTGCACAGTCATGAGAAAGTGTAGGGCAGCTCTTCCTTCCTTTCCTTTCCTTTCCTTTTCCTTTCTTTCACTGTAAAGCCTGTTCTTGTTTTTTGGCAGCATCCAGGACCACAGTGAAAAGGAGTATTTTAGAATGCTGCGTATTAATGACTGTCTTTAGCATTTCATTTTCTTCTTCATCCTCAAAAAGGGCCAGGCTCGTAAACAATGGGTCAGTGGGACAAAGGAAATAATGAAGATCAGCTGGTGTGATGCAATGCAATGCAGCAAGGGCATTGGGGGTGAGGAGGTCTGAATTGGGGCTTCCCATGTATTTGGCTGTTCATGAGGGGTAGTTCCTTTGCACTGTAGTACATCATTGGAGCTTCCTGGGCGTTTGGAACTTCTCAGAAGACAACTGCTACTGTGTGGAAGCTTCTTAGGCATTTGGCCCTTTATGTATGTGAGAAAGTGTTGCATGTACATCCTATGTTTGGCCTCCCAGTGCTCCTGCCCAACTGAGACATCCTCATGTTTCTTACTTGGAACTCCCTCTGCTTAACAAACCACATGATTGCTTACCGACTGCAAGGATAATTGACGGGATTGTAGTCATTGAATAAAGTGGTCATGTGGTGTATTGCTTAGTGACTGCTTTGCTCAACGACCAATATTCTAGTTCAAATTGTGATCATTAAGCAAGAACACATAAATATGTAGGTATGCAAACATTAACAGGTCTATCCATATTTTGTGTACATTTTGTATAGTGTACATTTATTGGTGCAAATTAAGACGCTGTCTTGGATGTCATCTTGCTTAAGAAATACATATTCTTTCATATTTGAAAGAAAAACTGTGATAATAAAATAGCACAAATGTATTGTGATATCAGATAATGAGGTATAGCTGTTCTTGAAAAATACCTGAAAACTACAGTTGATGCAAAACGTAGCAGCCAGACTGTTGTGCTATTATAAATCTAGTATTATTATGGAGGAATGAATCTTCTCCCAAATAGCTACAGACCATGTGGAAAAATATATTTGGCACTCTCCCTGTATTTAAAAAGATGCTAAATGTTTCAACACCCTTTTAATTATTATTTTAATAACTGTTTTTGATTTTGATTTAAATTGTGTTAATTGTGTAGTAATCTTTGTTGTTTGAGACTTTTAATTGTTGTAAGGTATGTCTTAGATAAAACAAATAGAAAGAGTATATATAATATATAATGCCACTTGGAGAATTTCTACGTACATTACTGGGAGATATGTTGCCTACCCTACAAATGGTGCAAATAGTGGGAACGAATGGCTGATTTACTGTGACATGACATTTAATCAGGGATGGAAATGTTAATGGTTTGGAAAAAGATATTTGACAGAAAGAGAGAAAAATTATTTTGCCTTAAAATAGAAAGACAATTTTTTCCCTTAACACCCTCTTTACAGTTGAAAACCTTAGGGATATGTCAACACTCCAGATGCACCATTTAAAATAAAACACTCTTCACTGACAATCAGCTGGGAAACTTGAACTTCCCCACATTTCTTTTCGATTTTCATTTTCATTACAAGGGGGAAACAAATCTTAATATCCCTATTCTATGCTTATAGCACACTAAGCCCTCTTCTTATCTTCTTACAGCTCAGTCCTGATTTATTGTCATGATACTGCATTTATAAAACAGGCCCATAAACTACAGAACATTTCCCAAGGACTATTCCAAAATAAATTATTTCATATGTAAGATGCTTAATAAATCCCTTTCTCCTCATTTCTTTGGATATTTTAGAAACTGATTTATATGTGCAATATCTTTTCTCAAAAATGAGACAATCAATGTAGAATAAAATTATCATGTTATGAAAATAGGGGTCAGGCATTGAGTGTGCTTTAAATTAAACTGAGAGGGAAATATATTTCATATGAAATTGACTCTTTTGTCTCAGAAATGAATGGTTTAATCAACTCGGCTGAAGAGGAGCATAAAGTAATGTTTGATTTTGCACAAAGGTATTTGTTGAGTGGGAAATGGCCATGACAAGAGTAAGTATCAGTGGAATCCCTTCAATTAGACACCAAGAAATTGAACATCTGAAAATGTAGGGGACTTTAGTAAAGGGGTAGGACAAATTTCTCCTGGTTTATATTCTATTATTTATTGCTAATTTTTGCAAGCAATTTCTTTCTATTTCTTTTTCCAAAATATCCTGAACACTACCCTTCCTCAAAAATTGTTATTAATAGATGAAGCGTTTTTCCAAGATATGATCTATAAAGATATATGTATGTATCCATGTATCTATGTATATTTCTGTATTTATCATTTGGTTGTTACAAATTTGGTGAACTCTTACCATCTATTCCTAAAGGTAGGTTAGACTGAGAGATAAGATCTCCCAATATCAGCCTGTAAAGTCAAAGTTTCCCATATCATTATTATACTATATTGATCAGCATATGCTAATAGGGGAAACTTTTATTTCATTTGATTATAAGAGAGTTTAGAATTATTTCATGCAGAGCTATTTTGCTATTCTATTTCTCCCCAATTCTACACTATTTTATTATAAATAATTATTAGACCACCAAATATTAGGGAAGTGGAATTTAAATGTTTTAAATAAAAAATTATGAATCTAAGTTAGCTAGATTCTCTGAAGCCATAATCATTAAGTTTTCTCATACACAAACCTGTAATTCCCATATTGCTTATTAAACCACAACTGAAATTTGTTATAACATGTATTTTTTCTTATCTTAGCTCTGGATAGAAGTTTAAAAAATTCTTTCCAGACCCATCTTTTTCTTAAATTTAACAAATTATTCCCGTGCTGCTACTTTATGCAAAAGAGTAACAACAAATCCACATGTTTCATATTACAGTAATTCAAACTTTTTATTTTAGACTATTTTGGATATGCAATAGGACTTGAGCTTGCTTTTTTAGTATTTGAATCATTGCCAATTTATCCTGATTTTATTTGTCAGCAGAAAAAACTTGATGGACATTGATACAGTGAAGGGATGACTGGGAATGAAAAATGTACAGTTCCGATCCATTCTAAAGGCTTGTGTTGTTTCTGTTTTTTCAGTGTTCTTTTTATTATTTCTAGGCTATTCTGCTGAGGTACTTCATTCTCAGACAACAGTCTTATAATACCTTGTAAGAAAAGGATAGGAAATAAGAAAAAATATCTAAATTGAAATTATTTGTATGGTATTTTTCAAATATTGAATTAATAGTCCATTGTTCAGCATATCCCTTAAGCTACTGAGAAAATTCACTTTCTTGATCATAAAGTAACTAAGATTAATGTGATAGTATAAATATATATACTAGCCAGTGTAGTACAGTGGTTAGGTTGCTGGAGTAGGAACAAAGATGTGACAGTTCTGGTCCTGCTTTAGACATGGAAGCTGGCTGAGTGATTTTGGACCAGTCATTTTTTTTCAGCACTACACTGAGAAGTGGAAAAAAAATCTACCAACTAGCACTGAACATGGTAGAATTTAGTCCATAACTAAATTCATAAAAGGTTTCATTTGTAGGCATGTTGTTATTATGTTAGCAAAACAATATACAAGATCACAGATTAACAAAAAAAATATCTGGGTTAGCAAAACAAAAATGTTCAGTTACTTAATGGTGGTTCTTAAAATAAGCCATGGGCTCTGTGCAGAATTAAGAATCTTCATTTATCATAGTCAAGAACATTTTGAATTTTTAAAAGTATCAAATACAAAATAGATTTTTATCTCAGGAATAAGTAGAAATCAATGTCTTCTCTTCTAAATTGTATTCCATTATATCTGGAATAATCATATAGAAAGGTAGAGATATACAAAATGAGGTACAATAATAGAAAAAAAATATTACTCACGGTAGGTAGCTGACTAGACAGGAGGTGCCCATCCTGGCTCAACATATTAGATACCATGATAGCAGGCAGATCCATATTCTGGTAGGAATATGCTGGTATCAGGCTATTTGGGGGGAGACTGTGGCACAGTGAATGATATCCAGTTTCATGATCCACCAAGTGAAGGAGGGATGGATCAGGGAGATTAGGAGGAGTAATAGGAGGGATTTCATAATCTTCATTATTTTCATTCTGACCATTGTATGTCTAAAATAAAAACACAACAAAAGATAGTTTGACAACTTCTCATATATATATATTTTTAAAAGCCATTCTTGTTTCTCCAAAAGCTATTTAGTACAGGTAGTCCTTGACTTAGGACCACAATTGAATTCAACATTTCTATTGCTAAGCGAGACAGTTGTTAAGTGAGTTTTGCTCCATTTTATGATCTTTCTTACCATAGTTCTTAAGTGAATCACTGCACTTGTTAAGTTAGTTTCATGGTGATTAAGAGAATTTGACTTTTTCATTGACTTTGCTGGTCAGAAGGTTACAAAAGGTGATCACATGACACTGCAACTGTCGTAAGTACATGCTAGTTGCTAAGAGTCCAAATTTTGTTCACATCACCGTGAAGATGTTGCAAGGTCATAAGTGTGAAAAATGTTCATAAATTAGTTTTCAGTGCTGTTGTAACTTTGAACGTTCACTAAATGAATATTTGTAAGTCAAAGACTAGCTGTTGTGGACAAAATTTATATACATTTTTTCCATTCAATACTGTTTTGAATAATGAGGAATCTCAGTTCCTTCAATGCAGTCACTGTTTAAATTTGAGATATTGTTATAATAATATAAAGGGCTATATTATCTGAATGAGTAAAATGGGCTGTTGACTGTTACTTGTTTTTAATTAAATATTAATATATACAATAACTTATGTATTGTAAGTATTTAATATAATGGTTTATTTACTAAATAATACCATAATTTGCATCATGCGCATCATTATGAGAAGTAACAACCAATGGAGAACCTATAACTTTAAATAATAGTGTATTTTAAGACACCTTGTTCTTTGATTCTGTCACATAAGCTACTGAGGTCTGGAATAGTTTTAGCAAAAATTCCAAATACTGTGATAACCAATGAGTTGTGTCATATTTTAGTTGCTCAGAGAGTAACCTAAATGTGGCAGTTCTTGATGCTCTGAATCAACAGAATACTTCTGAACTGAAGAAATATTTAATTCTGAAATATTTAATTTAAGTTGCATTGGTCTTTGATAACCCAAACTAGCTTCTTATGGTCTGTTAGATAAACCCATATATGTAGACAGAGAATAAAAGATATGGTGGATAGGAACATGTAGAATGACAAAACCTGGATCCACTAGGTATATATAAAGGGAGAGAAGATCACTAGAGCAACCTGCAGAGAGAGGAATTACATCAGATTTGCTTCAGAAAATGCCTCAGCAACTGTCCAATAACCTAGCTGAATCATTTGAACACCTTTTGAAAAAAAGAGATTGGCTGAAAGACGTGTAAAGATGAAAGAGGAGATGAACGAAATTATGAATGGAAGTTGGAAAGCTCAGTAGAATAGGTTTCTGGGGATATAAAACAAATTAATGACAACATGGAAACATTGGAGAGTAAGACATACGTTATAGAGTGAGAGTTGGAAAGAGAACTAGATGATCTGGATCTCTTTGAATTGCGAGAAAAGGAATTTTGAATGAGATTTAGATCAATTACAGAGGATTGTACTGAAGATATTAGAGAAAAATTACTAAAGCTGTAGTTTTCAAAGTGGGATTGGAAGAAACAGGAATCAATAAAGCATACTAAATAAATATAAAGTTTGCAAGACTAAAAAATATTCCAAAGTTTTGGTGCAATTTTTCAGGAAGAAGACAAGGGATCAAGTTTTGCAGCAGCTTTTTAATAGAAGACTGAAGATTAATGATAGATTAATAATAGATTAATAATACTTGTTTTTGTTTTGTTTGTAATTATTTAATTATATTTTTTCATAAGAGAAAAAAGTTTTTTTTCTTTGATGAGAGACTAAAATAGAAAAAGATTCCATTTCTATGGGACAAATTAGAAGGTATAATTTTATTTTTACACAGCAGAGGTTTCAATTGAATTCAATCCAAAAGGCAAAAGAATTTCTAGAAAGGCAATACTTAATTGTGGTATCAGAAGAGATTACACAAAAACTCTAACAGGTACAAACAGGAAATAGAAATGGATGATACTGAAATAAGCGCTATAGATATTGATTTTTTTTTGAAAATTTTTTGTTTGATTATGGCTTACAAATGCTTAACATGGGAATATAAATGGAGCAAATGCTCCTCAAAAAGGAAGGAATCATTATTTGAAAAAAAAAAAAAAGATCTAATTTGCTCACAAAAGACACATTAGGAAAAAAAAGTAAGATATTTGATTTATAAAAATTTGGGTGAATAATTCATTTCAACAGGAAGAAAAAAAGAAAAAGTTGTTTTGTACAACTACAACCAGAATTTGTACTGATTGATGAGCATGGTAGATTACATGGGATTAAGACTGATGCTGGGAAATTATGCCTTAAGGGAAACCATGATTTGGATTTCAAAGAACTTGGCTATTAAGGTTTCTGAAGTAGAGCTATTACCAAAGACATTTTTTTCAATGATAATACTATAAATTTGGTTTATAAAAGAACATTTAGTTCTTTCTGATGGAGACTATATTAAAAATTGCCACAAAAAGATTCAATGGTGGAAAATTGTAAATTGAAATTTAAACATTTTTTGAAAATAATTTTCAATTCAATTCAATTTTGAAAAAAATATTCCTTGTAAAGAGAGTAAACAAAGGAATATGTGGTTTATGAATTCCACAGAAAGATCTTCACATTGGCATATACATTGTGGAAGAAGAGTTCTTTTAAATACCCCTATAGGATTGTGGGGAGTAATGGATCCCCTCTGGCCAGGGTGAATGCCCAACAACAGTTCAGAGTTATAATAGAACTGAGAGAGGATGATGACACATGCCAATCTGAGAACAATTCTGAAACTATGGGGCTGAATATTAGGTTTGGAGTGGTTTGTAAATCAATATCCCAGATAAGTTCTTTATGATGATTCTTGGCATTTTCAAACCCTAATAAACAGAACCTCTCCAAAAAAAGACTAGAGTCTGCGGTTAGCTTCTATTAGCCAGGGTGAATTAAAATAGTGTTTGAAAATGACTGGAGCCAGAGAAAAAAACAACAATTTTAACTGGAAATTAATGAGGTAGTACGAGCATCCATGGAAACTAAACCTTCTCTAAGTGTAAGGCAGCATTCTTGATGTACCTTGGATAGCTTCCAGGGTTTAAAAGTGCAAATCTCAACACCATGAAGAAGCTTAGAAATAACCTTAGCAAGGAAGACATTGAGAGCTGCAGGAATAAAATGTGTCCATTTGAATGGAAGAAATCTGGAGATGGTTGAGAACCTATGTTGGCCCCGATAAATGTGAAGTCCAGGATAAGGAAGCCTGGAATTATACCCCAAGATGTTTATAAGTATTCTTTTGATCTATTGGCGTCCCATTAATTAGCTATTTACCCATCTTATAAACACATACAGCAATAAAATAAAACTGTAGTCTGTTGATGATTTGCTACAAGTTGTTGTTTAGACAAAAGAAAGTCAATGACCTCAATGCCTATCTCATTCCCATTCCTAAAGACAGACAAATTGCTATGTTGTCTGCATATAGGAAAGCTAGAATTGCACAATCTATAGCCATGGAGAGTGACAATTAGAAGACCTGAGAGCTTGAATTATTTAATTAACATACATATTGAAAAAGAAGAGTACTAGAATCAGAGGTGGGTTCCTGCCAGTTTGGATCAGTTCTACAGAACTAGTAGCGGGAATTTCCCCCTGCTCGTCAAACAGGCAGTGACCCAGGCCTGCCACGCCTCCAACTGGCTCTCTCATTTTTTGCTTCTGCACACACACAGAAGCTGTTTTTTGGTTCTGCGCATGTGCAGAAGCTGAGTTTTTAGTACTGCACATACACACACGCACAAGTGGCGCATCAGGAAGCAAACTGGCAGCTAAGAAAATCAGAATCCACCCCTGACTAGAATGTACTCTTGCCTTACCTCTATCTGGATGGAAACAGCTCCAGAAAAATAACATCCAGGAAATATATTAAGTGAGGTGTTGGAATAAAGAGTCTGGGTAAGAAGGAACAATATTTTATCCACTGTGGATCCTATTAGTTTTTCCCTTACCCAGTTCAATGGAATCAAATCAAAAGATGATTTGAAATCCACAAAAGTTGCAAAAAAGGAATCCTTTGGGCTATGTATTTTTCAGTTAAATGGTGTAGTCTAAATCACAGGTCACCAACCTGTGGTCCATGGACCACTGGTGGTCTGCAAGAAAATTTCGGTGGTCCGTGGAGAAATCTTGGCCCCTGGCCAGATATGGCCGAGTGCAATTAATCCAGTCCAGGAAGAAAAGAAAGGAAAGGAAAGGAAAGGAAAGGAAAGGAAAGGAAAGGAAAGGGACTATAACTAGAGCTCTGGAATATGGGACTGACTTTCCCAACAACATCAGCAAGCCATCGTCAAATAAGCTTTAATTATTTTGTAATAATTACACTATCTTTAATAATTTTGTTACAATTAAACAACCCTTAAATATTTTGTTATAATTAAATAAGCATTTACGATTTTGTTATAATTAAATAAGCATTTATAATTTTGTTATGTTAAATATGTGCATTTCATATTAATAAAATGGAAGTGCTCTGATCATTATTTTACAAATGTATTTATCTTTTTTAAAAAATTCATATTAGTGGTCTGCAGGACTTAACATTATGAATTGGGATCCATAGAATTTAAAATTATGAATTTGGTGGTCCGCGGGATTTAAAATTATGACTTTGGTGGTCCCTTAGGTCCAAAAGGTTAGGGACCCCTGGTCTAAATCCCATCTGGTCCTCAGAAAGATATTTTCACTTTAGACCTGATCCAATAATTTTAAATAAAGGTATTTTCTAAATTGCTTAAGTATGAGACAAGCTACTAAGTTTGCAATTTAAATTACAAATTTAATTTGCAATTTAAGTCCATTAAGTAATTTCCTTTATTTTTATAGACTATGGCCCCATTCCCTTCAGACAGAAAATGTGCTGAGGTGGGTACATTTAAGTAAATAGGGCAGCATTTAAGTAAATAGGGCAACAGGCACTGGCCCACCAACCTTTATTTTCCTCTAGTAATCTGGTGGGAATGAAGGCACCTCTAGGAGCTTTTCCGGGTTTTAAGTGCTACCTTTATAGACTGATTGGAAATCATTCTTGGTTCAAAATGCTTATTGACTGAAGATTGCTGCTGCAATATGTGTATATTACACCTATCTTGTCAGCCTTGATAATACATTTAAGGGTATAATTCAAAGTACTAGTCTTGCATGATGAAGCCCTTTATGGCTTGTGCCAAAGTATGTTTATGATAACATATTCCATCCCTAATCAAACCATCTGAAGATTTATCTAAGTAAAACTACTAGTGGTGCTCCAGTTCCATGAAGGGGTTGAGACGAGAAAGCACAATTTTTCCAACACACTTGAATCTACATTGTCCCTCTTGGTAATGTTATGAGTTTTTGTACTGTGGGTTTTTATTTATTAATATTTATTGTACTTTATGTTTTGTTTTATTAGAGAACTGAGAATACTATAGAAAGCTCAGAAAACAGATCAACACAGAGTTTTCACCTGAGGCACAAATGACCAGGCCCAAATTTTCATATTTTGGTCCCATTAGAAAACATCTAGCTCTCTGGTAAAGTCTACAATGCAGAGAAAGGTGGAAGGTGGAAGGAAACAGAAGTAGATAACCAGCAGCAAGGTGGATAGAAACAAAGAGAGAGCACTAAGAATGTATATGTCTATACATCTGTGTTTCTCCAATGTTTTCTCCAGCTTCTAGCATGTTACTAATGTGTGACTACACCCTATATTTAAAAAATGCTGCCTATCTTTGTTTTACATAGAGAGCTTGGAATATGGATAAGGCAAATGCAAGGCAGAGAATAGGAAGTAAATAACTGAATGGATGAGAAAGAATTTTAATTATTTTTGAAAAGTAGTAATATTCCAAAATATTATTTTGTTAAAGATAATTGCCATTAATTTGGCTTCCACCACAGTGTCCACAATTCAATCAAGTGCCACATGAATATAATGTTGTCTAAAACTGCATACAAAAAATATTTAATATTTAAGATATCAATTCAAATAAACAAAATAGACCTAGGAGATATAGAGGGCATAAATATAGAGGGCAATGTATTTTTACTTAAAATGCTGAATACCAGCAGTTGGTAAGTTTCAAGGCAGATTAAGCTTTTTCAATGTGTAGATCTACTATACATAAGATATGTCTGACAAAAAAAAACCAGTTCTGCCTGCCACTTGCAATGGGCGGCAATAAAACAATTCTCTCTGTGTTTGGCTGTTATCACTGTGCTGCACAATGCCACTAACACAGATTGAGGCAAGCAAGAGTTACCTTGGGAATTGTCTTCCCTTAGATTCTGTCAAACACATATATAGAGCTTATATTGTGTATCCTCCAGGAGCATTTTGAGCAGCCCCCACAGGTGATACGT
Source organism: Imantodes cenchoa (assembly GCA_027560375.1). Classification (NCBI taxonomy): domain Eukaryota; kingdom Metazoa; phylum Chordata; class Lepidosauria; order Squamata; family Dipsadidae; genus Imantodes; species Imantodes cenchoa. Next base: position 927,644 of record JANHGD010003845.1, on the reverse strand, counting down.
AAACTGTAAAGTAGTGGTAATTCGTTAATTAAATAAATTTCCAGATGGCATAGACAGGGGTGGGTTACACTTATTTTCACTAGCGGTGCGCATTGCAACCATGTGTGCATTCATGCGCACTACACACACGTCCTCTCATTTGATTTCAGCTCTTTGCACATGTGCAGAGGGACAATTTTACTTCTGTGCAGGTGCAGAGAGCCAAAAACCACATTTTTTTAAAAAAAATGATGACGGCGCCCACAGCCCAGCAAAGCAGTTGCGTGTGCGATTACGCAATCCGTGGCCCGCTACCAGAACAGAGGAACCCACCACTGGTCATAGATTGTATATATTTTATTAGCTGATCAGTATGATTCAATTTCTTTGAATGTGATCAAAGTTTCTTTCATTGACTGTAAAATTCATCACCATTAATTATATCAATCATTAATTATATCAATCAAATAAACATGGCTGTTTATTTTACCATTATATTATTTCTATTGAATTTTATTTTATAATATTTTGGTGTTTTTTTAAAAAAAATCTGGTAAGCTTTAACCATGCTCTTCTAAATGGAATACTGGTCACTGAAGGTAATAACAAATTGACTGATGGAAGTAATAGGCATGCTAATAACACCCAGATAAAATCTGGTGCACAGAAAGTTTTGCATGCATGATGTCACTATTCAGATTCCATATGGGTAACCACAGGATACAAGAGGCCCTCTGCCATTCTCCTGGCCAACTGCCAGAGTGTATGGAGCCCTAACTTTTTTCTATCATCCAACTGATCAGCCGTCTGCTAGGTAGCGAAAATCATATCTGCGGTTTTCCCACTGCTAATACTTCAAGAAACAACAATTTTGGTAATGATTATTGAAGAGAGGACATTTTTCTTCTCTTCTCTCCCAGCAATTTTTTAAAGAAGGATCATTATTTCTCTGCCAACATAGCAGAGAAACAGCAAATTTCCTCATAATGGCAAGAAGAAAGGAATGTCTATCATCTCTTTTAAAGTTCCCGAGTGTGTTTGTAAGTGTATAGATAGAAAGAGACAAAAAATGGCTGTAGTGAATGGATTACGGGATGTATGTTTATATTGTGTAGCCTTTTCCAGCTGCTAGGACCCAAACTGTTTCAAAACTCCCAAATAGTATCAATGTTACTTAGAGGGATATCACCAGGTTTCTGTTAACACTGATCTTTCAATATGTAACTTGGAAGCATATCATACATATATTGTTTTGCTTAATTAACACCAAGTCCACATTTGCCAATGTGACACCCCCACACACACACATTAAGTTCACTTACAAAGGCCTGACTTATAGATTTGCCTTTAAGAAGGTATAATTATCTGCAGATCCTTTTCACTGGGACTTCTAAAAGATATACACTGAATTCTCTTCAGGATTTTACTGATGTACTTGAATTTGCTTTTTACTGATACAATTAGTTGATAATTTAATGAAGTATCTTTTTTCTTCTTCTAATGGTAGTATATGTTTCAACCAGCTTTAAAACAATAACAAAAAACAATAAAATGCTGTGCAGAGTCTACCATTAGTATAAAGTCATAACAACAAACCACAGATGCAATAGTTCCACTTGAAAACCTCATTAAAAGTTCATCTGCAAAAGCCTTTCTGAAAATATTGCTTTTAATCCTCTCTACATGGCTGCATGAGCCTTTAATCTAAGCCTTTATTTTGTTCAAATCTCTCCTGTTATACCAGCTTCAAAAGCTTTTCTGCATACTGCATATTACAGAATGTAAAAATCAGCAGGAATAAAGACAAACTATTAGAACCTGATCCAAGAATGCAGACCTTAAAATCTTTACTATACATATTCTAGAGCTGCAATTCCCAATGTGACTTTCAAGAGCAGCAATATATCACTGGCACCTTCTTAGTATCTACCAGGATTCTTGTACCAGATGATTCTTTTTCCATCTCTAAATACATTGATTTGCTGCACAGAGAAACATATTAGTCTCCATATTATCACAGAAAATTTTAAAAAGGAAAGATGCAACCTAGCACTTGGTTTGGAAGCATGCCATCTTCTGCCCCTCAAAAAGGAGGGAAGAGAGATATTTTTCCTAGCTACTTCTACCACCACCACCACCACCATCATCATTATTGTTATTGTTATTTTGCAGTTGTGTGGAGTTTCCCTTACTTGGCTCAACTCGAGTACTGGACAAAATAGAAAACAATTAGATGTGAAATAAAATCCACGCAAAAAAACCCCACCACCTTTCACTAAACAATATGAAAAGCATCTGGAAATGTAATCCAACACAGCTGGAGTTGGGAAAGACTAACAGTAGAGATTCCAGTAGTAGGAAAACCACAAGCGTGAAACCACACTCGTTATTATTCCCTTGAAGATGCAATAAAGGACAAGTGTCATATATGAAGGGAAGAAAGTGGCTAATAATATGTTTTTCTGCCTCTCATAATACTATAATTTAAGGATTCTTCCAGGAAAGTCAAGGATGGGGTGGGATTTAGAACAGATAAAAAGAAATGCTTCTTTGGACAACACTTTAACGAACTGTGTAATCTATACAATAATAAGAACAGAGTTGAGCACAGGCTGATTGGGTTTGAAAATGAGACTTGATAACTTAATGGGGGAATAACCTTATAAAAGTCTACCAGTGATGCTAATTCTGTATTATTTTCATAATGGATAATTTACGATTCTCAGGGCTAGTGCAAGTAGTCCCTGACTAATGACCACAACTTGATCCAAAATTTTTGTTGCTAAGCAACATAGTTGTTAAGTGGGTCACCCCAAATTTTATGACCATTTTTGCCATGGTTGGTAAGCAAATTGCTGCAGTTGTTTAAGGGAATCATGAGGTCGTTAAGCAAATCAAGCTTTCCCTATTGACTTTATCAGAAGCCAGCTGGGAAGGTCACAAACAGCATGCACATGACCTGAAGGAGGCTGCAATCATTGTAAATACGTGCTGGTTGCCAAGCACCCAAATTTTCATCACATGACCTTAGGGATGCTGCAATGGTCTTAAGCAGGGGTCCTGAAACTTTTTAAACAGGGGGCCAATTCACGGTCCCTCAGACTGTTGGGGGCCCAGACCGGCTGAGTGGGCATGCTAGGTGGTCATGTGACTGGGTGGGTGGGCATGGCCAATTTAACAGTTCATTAAACAATGCACACAAATTAAACTTTCATTTGTTTTGCTCATGGGGGTGTTTAATTTGCTTTTGTTTGCATGTTGCTCTTTTGGTTGACTTTTCTTTTTACTGGATAGTTTTTTCAGT
>JANHGD010003845.1:886786-896881 GCA_027560375.1 Imantodes cenchoa | reverse complement strand
GGAAAGTGCCTATGTGATTTTTGGTGGAATATACAGCTTTAAAAAGGAATAATAAGCAGCATCAGTTCTCAATCCAAATTTCTTTCAACCCTACTATACTCTACTCCAGGGGTGTCAATCTTGCGGTGACACTTTGTCATCACATGACATATTGTGACTCCCCCCCCTTCGCTAAACTGGGGTTGGGGGTGGCCAGCACGCAATGCATCTGGCCCGTAGGCCGTGAGTTTGACACCCCCCCTCTACTCCAAGTCTCAGCAAATCTTCTTTAACTAATTTAGGAAGCAAAACATACTCAGACCTGGGTTGTTCTTCGGTGTGTGTCCTTCAGCTGACAAGCCTGAAAAAGCATTGGAAACTACACACACATACACACACACACACAAATAAACCTTATACAGGCAATCCTTGATACCAATTGGGACCAATGTTTCTATCACTAAATGATGCTATAATAAAGTGAGACCATGCTGCTCAGCAATGACAATCCCAGCAGTTTCAATTGCTGCTTTAGCTGAATCTCATGGTCATTATGCAAGTAAATTGTCTGCTGGCTTCATACAAAGAAAGCCAGTGGAAAAGCCTGCAGGAAGTTGCAAGTCGCAGAAAACAGGCAAGTAAGTGTGAGAAAGAATGAGTGAGGGAGTGCAGGGGTGGGGGGAATGAAGGTCAGAGAGGGCACAGGAGAAGTGCAGCAACGGTCAGGAAAGGTGCATAAGAGGTGTGATGTGACTCAGCGGTGCACAAGTAATTTGGGTAGCACAAGCACATATTGTCTGGTGTTCATGGGTGAGGAAAGCTTACTCTATCAACTTGCAACTTTCCTTGTCTGCTTTCCCATTGATTTTGTGGGGAAACCAGAAACCAGCAGGGAAGGTTGCAGGTGGTGATCAAATGATCATGCGGTACTGCAACTGATCATAAGGGAAAACCAGTTGCCAAGCACCCTGATCTCAATCACACGGCTCTGGGAATGCTGGATGGCTAGAACTCCAAGAACTGGTCATAATCAATCATTTAGTGCTTTTGAAACTTCAAATTGCTGAATGATTGTAGATTGAGGACTATCAGTAGATGCAGTCACCAAGAAGCGCAATTCATATATACCGTTACTATTTATAATCTATTCTGTTCCTCATACTTTGCCCGATTCTGCATTATCAAGTCATTTTTGAGAACTCTTAACCATTTTTTCTTCATGACGATCTATCTCTAGTTTATTCTCCCACGTCTCTTAACAGTGCACTCATCGCCACTATAACCAAGTCCATCCAACTAATAGGTCATCCTCTTCTTCACTTCCTTCTCCCTTTCCCCAAATTAAAGCCTTTTCCAGAGAGCTAGGCCTTTGCATAATGGGTCTAAAATAGGATAAATATTTACCCATTTCATGTTCTATGTGGATAGATAAATAATCCTGGCTCTTGGAATGGAATGTGTGTGTGTAGCTTTAAGTCAGTTTTTGTCTATTCACAACTGTCTGGACATATCCCTATAATTTTCTTGGCAAGATTTTTGGAAGTGGTTGGAAATGCTATTATCTTCTTCCTAGGGCTGAGAAGATGTCACTGCCCCAAGATTACCCAGCTAGCTTTGTGCCTAAGGTGGGACTACAACTCACAATGTCCTGCATTCTAGCCTGATACCTTAACCATTATACCGAACTGGCTCTTAGAACCTGTTACTGATTTTACTTTTTACATTAGTATGCAAAATGGTTCCTTATATTTTTCTATCAAAAAATAGAGCATCTAGCTGGTCTGTTAATAAATAAATTTTGAATTTCATTTAGAAGCTCAGTAGTAAATTTCTGTTTCCAGTCACTTAAGTAAATGAGATTCTAAAGATCTTCTGTTATAGCGATGAACAATAAAACAGAAAGTTCACTAGCTGTATCCAGACCAGAACTCAGATATTAAATAAAAGCATGAATGCTTTTAGTATTTTGTTAAATCAGAAATCTAATTATGGGGATAATTAGAATTCTTCTTTAAAAAAAACCTGCATCAAAATACATTGATTTTTAATAATACTTTTCTAATTTTATTTTACATTCTTGCACTTAGCCTTAATCCCACTATCAAGGATCTTTTCTGCAGTGCAATAAAATATCTTTTAAAAAGACTATGCTATTATTTATGAGATTACAGAACCAAACCAAAAAAAACAGCATTGTAAGCCATGTTTAAAGAAGAACAGAGCTGACAGAATTTCCCTGTTCACATTCTTCCATTATTTGCATTTTTTTTTCTCTTGGGAAATCTCTGAGGCTCCATCTTTGTTATCTTTCCACAAAGAGACTTAAGGTTTCCTTTTCTCTTTCCATTTCCAAAAGCTGATACAGCAAACAAGTTTTTCTCCGCTATGCTGCAGTTGTTTTCTTGATTTTATTTTAGTTATATATTCCTTACATTTCATTATGTCGTGAAGTTTTACTATATGAATAGTTCAGTTTTCCATTGTAAATCGTTTTACAAATGTATGAAGAGAAGTCGGATTTAAAAATACAGACTCTAAATAAAATAATATATAAATAAGTAAAATTGCCATGGTTGAAAACATAAAGGATCGATAAATACTACACAACTTATTCATCGTAAATAAAATGCATTTACATACTTTTTCAATGTGTACAACTTATCAGAATAGGTGTTATGAATTTAAGAAAAGGACAAATTGTTTATTTGGAGAATATATGTCAATTGCTGCAAGAAACTTTTTTAAAAATCCAACTTTTATATATTTATCTTCCCAAAAACAAGCAAAATTTCAGAATTTCCTTGATTGGAACTTTAATAAATTATAATTTTGGCAGGGCATGCTTTGCATTGTATCCAGCTACTCCGACCTCACTCTGAATGATGAAGCAAAATGTATTTGAATACAGGGAAATTCTGCAAAAGTATTTGAAAAAATTGAGGAAAAGCCACACAATTAATAGAATTTACTTTTGGTTTATCGCCAAGGTATTATTTAAGGCATATTTAAGTTCTGCCTTAATCATGAGATCAGCTGGGTAACCTTAGGCCAGTCACTCTTTCTTAGTCCTAGGAAAGAGGCAATGTTGAACCATTTTTGAACAAAAATTGCAAGGACTAGTCCAAACAGCTATGAGGAGTCAAGGATGACTTGAAGGTGCATGTACACATACACACACACTATCAAGTGAGGAAACCTACACATATATACAAAGATCTATATAGATGATCTATATGATATTCTTCCATCGTGTTTGAAGAGGACCTTGACATCTGGGGGGATGTCAAGATTTGCACATGAATTGGATTAAAGTGAGGGAGAGGTGCGCATAGTCAGCCTCACTCTCTCTTCCCAGATTCCATCTTGATCCAAATAGCAGGACAAGAGTCGAGACAGTTGGAGATGGGCTGGGCGCAGTGGTTGACCAGGGCGTCTTTCGTGTCTTGTCATGCTCTTCGCATACCACATCGCTTGCAGAAACCGCCTTCATGACCACTGTCCTATTTTAGTAGAATTCATCCGCTCAGTCTGCCGGAGTCTGTCTTCACATGCTCGGGATAGACAAGTCCCTATCTCACTGAAGATCAATGACCCAATAGCTACTCTCAACCTGGTTTGGCCAGCCTGTCGAAGCTGTTGCCCGGGGTGTGGCCACTGCGCATGCTACAGCAATGATGATCTATATACACAAAAACCTATATACACAAAACATATAAGCTGCACATATTGCATAGATTTCCCACAGTTGACCTCAACACATCCATGTAATATTCTTGGCAGCATAGAGAAGTGATATGCAATGATTTGATTGAACCTTTGTAGCAGAGTTGAGGACCAAGGACCAAGTTATCTTCCATTATTTCTTTCAGGTTGGTAAGATTGGGCAGAATGAATAGTCTCCAAGTCCCCTGTAATAAACAATGCCATCTAACAGAATGTAGAAAGCATGACTATTTATATTGTGGTGCCTGTTCTCTGGTTTGATATCCTGCCCCAGATATTGATACAGTTCCCACCATGGTGATGCTCTGAATGTCTTTAAAAATATGTCTGTTTTCTCAGGCATCAGGGATGGCTGCTTAACAAGGAGGTTTTTGTAGGTATGTTTATTTTTACATTTCTGGATATCCATGAACAATTTCTTAATTCTTTTATTCTTGCTTTTAAAGTGTAAGCTGCCCAAAATCACGTAGAATCAAGTTGATCTAATTTCTTTATTTTTCTAAGCTATATAAATAAATTTCAAACTTTCCCTCTAATGCCTTTCTTTGTGGATTGCTGAGGAGGTTGTATAATCAGTAGTAAGTGAAAACCAACATTAACATTAAACATCAAACATTAAAGTGAAGTCACCAAGGGGAGGAATGTAGATGCGCATACATAAATACAAGACAGACACACACACATTCCTGCACAATGTACATATATAAAGCACAACATTATATATAAATGTATATTTTAGTTTTCCATCAACTTCCAGTAGAACAATTCAGTGGAACAATAGAATGGATGAAAGAGATTTGCAAATATCTGTCACTTACTTGCTCATTTAATAGAAGTACCTATCTGGCCAAGAGACATACCAAAAATCACCCAACAGAAGCGCTTCTGGTATGGCTATACAGGAGGAGGGAGAGGTTATGGATATAAATAAAAAAGGTTTTTTTCTGGCCAGACTATTTATCTTTTCACATTCAACAGGCTAGCCTTTGAAGCTGATCATCTGTGTGTATTGGTACCCCATCTTCATTTTATCCCTCTAGATTAGATTCGGTCTTCAATATTGCATAAGCAAATTACGAGGATATCCTAAACATCCTTGAAAAGACAATTCAGTTTACCTGATTTGCTGAGAGGAATTCCTGGTTATTGTCATTCATTCCCATATACATGTTCTCTCCGTCAAACTGGAACGACAGGGGAAAAAAATAATCAAAATGCAAGTATACTGGAACCGTCAAGAAATTGCTAACATCTATAAGCAACCAGTCTAACAGATTGATTGATTGATTGATTGACTGTTTGATTTATTGCTGAATATAATACTAAATGTTACAGAAATTAGCACAAAATAAACCTAAATCACAGCATGGGTCTTACAGAAGTTTTGTATAAACTGGTCTGTAGTTATCCCCAAAAGGTGTATCACCACTGTGTGCAATTTAAAATCATTATGGTGGAAAGTTTATAAGATTTTACTACTGTAAAAGCAGAGAAATAAATGTTATACCTTCTAAAGAAAAATGGGCTGTTTGTAGAAATAATATGGTATAGGAAGGAGGATTAGGAAATTAAGTTTAAAATTAATTGAAAAACCAGGTCTAAGACACAAAGTCTCATATCACACATAGCTACTTGCATGAAGGAAAACATCTGTTGCAACAGTGGGTTGCTCCCGGTTTGGCCTGGTTCTGTGAATCAGTAGCGCCAACAGCGGGAGGCTCTGCCTACATGCCTGAACCGGTAGCAACAGGTTTTAGAACCCACTACTGATCTGTTGGCATATAATAGTTTACTCTCCATACTAGTTATTATTAAGGTAAAGCCCTATCAGGCATTAGGAAAGAACCTTTATGAATAATAGATGGATCTAAATCACCTTCAGTTTAGAAAACCATAGAATTGAAACTAAATAGTTAGGACCAGATTATGAGAAGATTATCTATTTTTGTATTTCTATCTCACGTTATTAGGGCCCAAAATATCTGCATTGGAAATATTTCTTCAGGTGATCTTGGAGTGAGGTACATGCTAAATGACTAAAGGGTGTCGATTTTGTTTTTAGAAGTAAGGTTCTGTTTGCAGAATTCCTTCCCAGAGATACTCATCAAAAATCTATTTGCTCCAGGTCTTCAATCTTCAAGATCTTTAAATACAACTTTACTGCTGCTTTAATTTCCTTTACTGTTTTGCTGCTTTATTTACTGTGATTTTATTATATACAGTATCTTTGCTGCAAATTATTGTTTTATTCTTTGTACTTCCCTTTTCTAACAGATTTTCTTAGTTACTACAGAAATCTTTAGTATTGGGCAACAGAGAAGAAAGGAATGTAAACAGTAAATGTATTGTCTTCTGTCCTTTCTTATGGGCAGTGAGTTTGGTGATAACAAATGGAAGGTTTAATGGCAAAATCTAGCCTGGAGAAATCTTTCAAAGAACTAAAAGTGCATTTATTTTCATTAGTATTTCTCCAGAATCAGCAGTGGGTTTATTTTTAATCTTATATTTATTTAGAGAAAAAAAACTTTAGGACAGTGATGTCAAACCTTTTTTTCCTTGGGCGCCAAAAGTATGCACGTGTGTGCTATCTCATGCACATGCGTGCCCACACCCAAAATTCAATGCCCCACATGTGCCCCACCCCCTGCGCATGAGCACGTGACCACCCCGTGCTGCCCTGTTCCCCACGCATGATCCCCCGCTGCCCTGTTTCCTGATTTCTGGTGGGCCCAGTAGGTCCATTTTTGCCCTCCTCAGCTTCCAGAGGCTTTCTTGGAACCTGTGGACGGTGAATATGCCCTCCCCTGCCCCTTGGAGGCCCTCCGGAAGACGAAAATGCTCTCCCAGACCCTCTGCAAGAGCCTAAATCAGCTGGCCAGCACGCACATGCATGCTGGAGCTGAGCTTGGGCAACTGTTCACGTGCTGGCAGATATGGCCTTGCGTGCTACCATGCGTTCGCCATCATGGCTTTAGGATAAATTCATTTGCTATGAAGAAAAGGGTATTCTAGTTGATTTTGCCGTTTTCTTATATTATTTTTAATATTGTCTGGTGTTTTGTGAGCCACCTTGAGTCATTTCTTTATTGTTAAATAATCATAATTACCATAATTATAAATAATAAAACATTCAATAATCATAATTATAATGAAATGATCAATTGAGGGTTTTGAGCTATGTTTTATATTATAGCTATATAATAATTTATTTACCATGATAAACTTTTATTTGCCAACACAGCAGGTTTTCTGTACATTTCTATGCTCTACATACTTTGATTCCTCATTCATAAAACTTTCATAAAACATTCATAAAAAATAAGAATGTGAACATTTCACGTGACCATAGGGATGCTGCAATGGTCGTAAGTGTGAAAATGGTCGTAAATAATTTTTTTCAGTGCCGTTGTTACTTCAAACAGTCACTAAGTGAATGTTGTAAATCAAGGACTACCTATACTGGAGTTACTATTATAATTTATAATGCATACACACATACCCATTTTATTTTTATTTTTTATTTTTATTTATTTATTTCATCTAGAATGTATTAGAAAACACAAGTATAAATATGATTAAGTATATATGAAATGGATATGGATAAAAGAGAATATTAGGATAGGGATGGTAGGCACGCTGTGTGCTTACACACGCCCCCTTTACGGACCTCTTACGAATGGGGTGAGGTCTACAGTTGACAGTCTAAGATTAACAGATTTTTTTTTCTTTGAAATGTTTGAGGATAATAAGGGGAAGGGAAAACTACAACTGTTATTCCATCAGCAGGTGCTACTTCCATTAGCACATTATTACCTTCTTTCTACCATTCATATATTACCGTATTTTTTGGAGTATAAGACGCACCTTTCCCCCCTTAAAAGTGGCTGAAAATTTGGGTACGTCTTATACTCCGAATGTAGCTTTTTCGAAGCTTTTTTTCCCAGCCCTAAAGAAGTGCTAATGACTCTTCCCAGCTCGCAGGCTTGTTTTCATTGCTACTCCGTCTGGAAAAAGTTTTTTTCAGCCCTAACGAGGTGCTAACAATCTTCCTGACTTGCAGGATTTTTTTCATTGCTACTCACTCCGAAAAAGTTTTTTTTCCAGCCCTAACCAGGGGATAAAATAATGTGCTGAAGCTGACCAGGACGTTAACCAGATGAATACCTGCTAGGTAGATTTTTTTTCCCTATTTTCCTCCCCCAAAACTAAGGTGCGTCTTATACTCCGGTGCGTCTTATGCTCCGAAAAATACGGTACCCTTGCATTGCTTTTTATCATTTCGGACTCTCTACTCCATTTTCTACAATAGATCCCACCAAATAGTTCATGTTACAATGAAAGAATTATCTTAGATTTACCAAGAAAGTGGTATGATGACAAATGAATTCATCTTTCTTTGGAAAATGAGGAGCGTTATCTTAAACTGTCTTTTTTTCTTTTTAGCTCACATGCTATTTTTTAACTATAGACATGGACCAGTAAATGCTACAGATTTAAAGCAACTGCTGAGAGACATCTAGAAATCGAACTAGAGGATTGCACTAATAGTCAACTTATTTTACTTCATATGAAAGCTATACTTTGAGCAAAAAAAATATTAGTGCACATTTTTCAAATCACACATATTCATGTAACTGTTATTTTCCATCTTCAGGAGGCAGTCTAATATCATCACTATTACTTTAGTTTTCAGCAGATATGTGTATGCCTTTCTTAACTGTGCTATTTGCTTGAAAGCCAATTCAATTTTCATAATTCCAATTTGGTAATACATATCTATTTTATTGCTTTATATGCTATTCTTTCCCTAGCCCAGTAGCTATAATGAAGCCTATCTTGGAAATTACTATGCTTCTGATTGCCAAGCAGTGAGGCTGAAAATCAACTCTCAAAATTCAATGAAAACTTCAGAACTTCCTCCCTGAAGATTAGATTTGTTTTAACTCCTGCAAGCAGTAAGAACAAAAAATTTTTTTAAAAAAACCTTGCTGCTAGCTTATTTTTTTCAATTAAATGATTGTAACTTATGCTATAGCCAGATGAATAGATGTCTGATGTGTTATCACTCTGTGGCAGAAAGCAGTTGGAGACAATCAGCTTTATAATTGCACCCTCTTTATGACAGAAACAAAACATTTTAATATTTTCCATTTGTTAAAATGATTTTCTCTTAGTTTTGATTAGAACTATCTCCTCATGTATATAGAGATGCTAATCAATTTCAGGAAATAAGGCTAATACATTTATTATACTCTATTTCCAAGCAAAATTGATCCAATTTATTTTTAATCAACTAAGCATGGTAGACAATAAAAACTTTTCTGCTACTGGCAGGGGAATAGTTCAGAACGATTATGTTAATTATTCTGTCTCCCATGTCACCGATTATTGAAATATACTTTGATATTGCTTTTCTGCCTTTTGCAACAGAAAAAGTACAGCCATGTAATCTAACTGTTCTAATTTAATGGGTTAATTACCTATTAATTTGCACCCACACAGTTAACATAAAGTCAATAAGTTAACATCAAAATAGGTTTAGACTAGAGATTACATAATATTTCATACTACAGTGCCTTTCCAGATCTTGAAAATAGATCTTGTCGGTTTTGACAATGCCTACTCTCATGTGTATGCACATAAATTATATAAATAAATGTTTCTTTTAAAAAATAAAGAATTGGTTTTTTAAAAAAAATAGAAATAAGCAAACCAATGGAAGAGAATCAGCATGGTGCAGTAGTTAAGGTGTTGAATTAGTAATGGGAAGATTCAGGTTCTAGCTCTCTGTTGTGAAGGGAATGACCTTGGAGTAGCCACCCATTCTCAGTCTAAATTAACATCAAGCTCTCCTATAAACTGACTGATAAAACAATCCCACCCACCCACCGCCCCGCACAAACACACTTCACATCATGCATCACATAAACATTACAGTAAGCAGTAGAGTGTAAAAACAAATGATTACTATACATTGGGGCAAATGTTAAGAATATGAAGAAGAATTAAGCCAGTTGAAAATCTGAGTTTAAAACAAAATATGGAAGATTATTGCTGGTTTTATTATATGCCATTCAGAGTTACTTCTTCATGCGAGATGTGAAGCCACATTCAAGATTTAGGACTTATCTAGTGGCGATAAAGGCGGCAAAATGCGCGTATTTTTCCGCTCTTATTGCATCCGCAGATTCTCGCCCAGCTGCTCTTTTTAGGGTTACCCACTCCCTCCTACAGGTAGGGGGGGGGCTGAGGAGCCCTTTAAGGGGTGGTCTGAGGAATTTGTACAGTTTCTGACAGATAAAGTCGCTCAGATTCAGACAGACCTAGACTCCAATTGGGCAAAGCAAGCTGAGATGACACGGGTTGGTCTTAGTCCAATTTTGTGGGAAGAGT